>OY288108.1:83910199-84196910 GCA_958431115.1 Syrphus vitripennis
TAGAAAATCTGGTTATACCAAAATTGCTTGCAATAAAAAAATCTGTGTCCGGAATCTTATCCGCAACTGCATGAAATAAAATATAGATCCTTTACCTTTCAGACCATATTTATATACCAACGCGTCGTCGAAAAAAAATATTATATAATAAAATCAATCGAGAATAAAATTGAGATAGACAAGAAACACCAGAAGCTCGGCAGCAAAACGTAATTATAAACACCGCCATGGTGCGCCACATATGGTCACACACAACATCTACTCAGCTTTCAAATAACCAACCACCATTGCCCGAGTGGAAAAGAGGGGTTGGGATGCAGGTAATAGCGCTCTAACAAGCTATTGCATTATAGTTTCAATTTAAAATAAATCATATCGTCAACTAACTTAGAATTTATACTCATCGAACCAACAACCAATCCGGGGTAGGATAAATGCAAAAGGTGAAGCAACTAACTTTCTGTGCTATAGAACAAGTTATATGGCAACAATGAAGAAATAAACAAACAAAAAAAAAACTATTTGACATGCATGCGAACTTTTGCTCTTGTTACAGAAAATCTGCACGGCGCGGCGGCAATGCACTTATCTACACACTTGCACTAACCAATGACAACGACCACCGCATATGAACTGTAATACCAATGAAAGTGAAATACAACACTTCGATGAAACAGAGAGTCAGCGATATAATATGTATGTACAAATAGATGCAATGATTATATTGTGGTCTTTGGGGGATCTCTTTAAGAGGCATGTTATACTCAACAAATATATTTTGGTGAGCTTTTTTCCTCCATCGAGCTACCTACCACTCTCGATGTCGATGCTGATACCGCGCCACTCAAAACTTAATTCCAACTATTATTAAGTCTTTTCACTTGGTTTTGTTTGATTGGTATTACGGTGTGTTAGGGTTTTTCTTGGATAATATACATATATGTATATTGTTTCTTTTCCGTTATAACTTGGTAATGGTTTCTGCTATTTGTTTGTTTGTATTTGTGGTTCTGTTTTTTTTTTTATTATTTTGGTGTATCAAGTTGCTGTGAGAGAGACTTTAGTTATAATAAAGCGCTTGGGTTTTTCTATTTTAATATAAAAGCAGGTGAATACTAACCAAAGACATCCAGTATACATCTTGGGTTTGTTGGATTAACCAACCCTTAAATTAAGTTTTTTTTAATTTTAAAACACTTTGTGTTTAAATTCAATCAATAGAAAATGAAATCGATGGTAGGTGTTTTCTAACTTTAAAAAAAATACTTAAAAAATAAAATTAAAAAAAAATTTACAATAAAAAAATTGTGAACATTCGTTTGTTAAAAAGTGACTCAGTGAAAAATATATTCCTAATATTGGATATTTTAATAAAGTGATCAAATAAACTTAGCAGGACTATTGCAATTTCATTTAAATCAAATTTTCTAATGAAAATCCAATTAAACGCATAAAAACAAAAGATTTGAGCAACGAACTTGATTTTAATCTATACAAAAATTGTGATGCTTGACTTGATCAAGTATTTGGTGGAAAAATTAAACTGCTTTGATTCATAATGAAAGTATAATAACTACATTATAAATAAGTTATAAATTGATAAATGGACCAAAAGCAAACAGCAAAACAATTGTGGAAATAATCTTGAAGTTTTCGTGATTTTATTGATCTTTTTTTTACTGAAATTTTATATAAACTCTCAATTATGTTTTCAGATTTGATTGTAATTGGAAAGATCAAAAATAGTTTGTGATATAAATTGAATGCATTTTTTTGGAATTTTGTATTTCATTTTTTATTTCACTTTGAAGATAATTTTCCCATTAATATAAAATATTTGATGTGAATATTTTATAAAATTAGATTTTGTGAAAAAGTAAAATTTAAATCTTGCAAAGAAAATTATTGAGAATTTTTTTTTAACTCCAGTAGTCCAAACAAAGAAATTTTGAGAATTCGTATTCCTGTTCATTGCTCATTTTTTTTCTTTTTTTGCTAAATATTGAAATAAATAAATAAAAGCTTGATTTTTATTAATTTATCAGAATTTCCAATAGCCCCAATTACGAACTTTTTATTTTTTCTTGAAGAAATATCGACAAGATTCTATTAATTTATGTTTTTACAATTTTTTCAGTCCAAAAAATCAATTGCCAAAGAGAAATCAAAATAAATATTTTAAAATCAATATAATTAACTATAAAATCCATATTCCCTCAGAAAAAATGCAAACCAATCATTTTTTTAGTCAAAAAATTTATTTTGAGAGAACGGGCCTTAAATTTTTGTAGTAAAAATTTTTGTTTAATCATTTTATGACAACATCATTGACAATATTAGTCAAACAATTAAATCCTAATCTATAAATATTCAGACAAAAAAATCTATTGCATTTTTTACTGTTTTTATGCTAAATTCTCACAAATTTAAATATTTATTTCACAGTTCGACTTAAGGTTTTGGTATATCTTAAATTATAAAATCAGCATTTATTTTGAATTAATATTTATTTTTTTTTGCTTCTTTTGGATTTTTTAACAAATTTATGTCTCTCACTGAATTTTTAGCATTTTTCAAAGTTTGGAATTAAATTTATTTGACACCTCCTGTTTAAAATGTCGTTAACACTTAACAAATTCATATCATTTAGATTGTTGTTTCAACATTTGCATAATTCATTGATTAAATATGATGATAAAACTTAATCAGTGTACCACACCCCCTAGTTGTTTGGCTTGATACCAGACCTCTACAAAAAAAAATTAAATCACACCCCCTTAACACTGGCAAAAATTCAAAGAGTAAATCGCATATTTCTTGCATTTTGGTTGACATCCAGCTTTCCATAGTTTAGACTGAACATTTGGCTATAATCCAAGCGGCATTCACTCGCGTTGCAAATTTTTATCCCTCTTTCTATTAATTCAAGTCGTAAAACTAACAAAATATGCCCTCGAAGTATTTTCACTTTCATTCTTGAAATTGAGAGTCTGAACTTCAATGAAAATGAAATGAAATTTGATATGGCCATACAAAACGAGTGAAATGTAAACCAACACCTTTTTAGTTTATGTCCGATTGAAAGTCAGTTCTTGTTTCAAGCATTTTTTTTTTCAATTTATTTTTAGCTCGTTTTTGGGCTTTTGGCTGCAGTTTTACTGCTTACCAACGCTGAAGATGTCAAAGAAGAATCCAAGAAAGCTGCAATTGAACCAGCACCAGCTGCCGCTGCTGCCCCTGAAAAGAAACAAGGCAAGCGTGGCATTTTCTCATCCGGCTACGGATATGGAGGTGGTATTGAACTCGGTGGACATGGTCTAGGTGGTCATGGTCTTATTGGTGGACATGGTCTTGGTGGTCATGGAGGAGCAATCCTTACTGGTGGAGATTACGCTCATGGTTATGGTCACGAAACAGTGAAGACCATCACTTTGGTAAAGAACGTTGCTGTGCCCTATCCCGTGGAGAAGCACATTCCATATCCAGTAGAGAAACAAGTACCATACCCAGTTAAAGTTGCCGTTCCACAGCCCTACCCCGTTGTCAAACATGTTCCATACCCAGTTAAGCAAATTGTCAAGGTCCCCGTTCACATCCCTCAACCCTACCCAGTAGAGAAGGAAGTTCCATACCCAGTACATGTTCCAGTTGATCGTCCAGTTCCATACAAGGTTCTTGTGCCACAACCCTACCCAGTTGAAAAGACCGTCCATGTTCCAGTCAAGGTTCCAGTTGCTGCCCCATACCCAGTTGAAAGGAAGGTTCCATACCCAGTCAAGGTTCCAGTTCATGTGCCACAACCCTACCCAGTCGAAAGAGTCGTTCATGTTCCATACAAGGTTGCCGTTGATCACCCAGTGCCATATGAGGTGGCAAAACCATACCCAGTGCCAGTTGAGAAGCCAGTCCCATACACTGTCATAAAGAAGGTACCAGTTGCTGTACATGTCCCATACGATCGTCCTTATCCAGTTCAAGTAGATCGTCCAGTGCCAGTTCCAGTCAAGGTTCCAGTTCCAGCTCCATATCCAGTTGAGAAGCATATTCCAGTGCCAGTAGAAAGACAAGTACCAGTGCCAGTGCATGTTCCATATGACCGTCCAGTTCCAGTCCATATTGAAAGACATGTGCCCGTTGCCTACGATAGGCCTGTACCTTACAAGGTTCCAGTTGCCGTGCCTGTTCATTTAGAGGGTCATGGTATTTCTGGCCATGGATTCTCCGGAATCGGTTTAGAAGGACATGGAATTGGTCTCCATCATCATTAAGCTTTGATTTAAAAAGAAAAAAACCCTAAACAAAACAAAGAACAACCTGCATCCGGAGAGGATTTTTCATAAGAACAAAAAGAGCCTAAGACAAGACAAACGATTTTCCATCTTCTCTCTATAAAAAAAAAACAATTCTTTTTCTCACTCACTCTTCCTTCTTCTGTGTGTCTTTCTATTTAATTAAAAAAATTGTTACTAGTTATTAGTTTGTGATAAATGGAAAATACGGAACCATTATATATGCTTCTTGATTGGATCACGCCGCTTTAAGTATTTATAAAAATAATAATATCAAAGAAAAAACGGATTGAAAACCATGACATTGGATGATGATGATGCGAGCCTTCTCCTGGAGTTCAAAATCTCTTCACTCTCTCTCTCTCTCTCTCTATAAATCTTCTTAGCCAAAATAAAAGGAGTTGTCGTATTGAAAAAAAGATAACTGATCGAATGAATGGCGCTTCAAAACATCAAAAGTTGCGAGCATACATTTTGTCTTTAACCTTAGAAAACTTGCCCAATATATAGGTTCAATTTATTATTGTTAAAAGAAAAATAAAAGAAAACAAAAATGAAGTAGGCGCGAATATCGATTTTTCATTTTTTTACAAAAAAAATAATATTATATTTTTTATTTAAATAAATATTTGTAAATAAATCCAACAAAAATATTAATTTATGTCTTTTATTTTCTTTGTTTTGACATTTAAAGAAACTTAATCGTGTACAATCTTTTTTATAAAGCATTGAAAAGGTAAGCAGGAGAGCTTGAGAAATCGGTACAAACATTTAAAGTGCATTCACGTACAGGAATATATTTTTCTTGTTCTCAATTCAATAAATTTTGTTTCAATAAAAATAACGCAAAAAATGCAACTTCAACTAAATAAATTGTGTTTGCTTTCCATTTAACTACTTTCCAGTTTTCCTTTTTTGCAAAACACAATTCATATTAAAATTCAAAGCAGGTTAGAATTCAGAATCTAGATTTGGTTAATTTGTCTGTAATCATATTTGCTTTAAAATATCTTTGAGTAGAAAGTGAAGACGGTTGCTTAGGACTGGCAAATATTTATTAATGGGATTTGGAAAATTCTAAAAAACACTAGACTACAATTCTAGTAATTTTGCTTGGCTTTTAACCACACTCTTTAGACCTCTATAATAATTTTTTAAATA
This sequence comes from Syrphus vitripennis, assembly GCA_958431115.1. Lineage (NCBI taxonomy): Eukaryota > Metazoa > Arthropoda > Insecta > Diptera > Syrphidae > Syrphus > Syrphus vitripennis. The sequence continues at coordinate 83,915,650 of OY288108.1, forward strand.
ATGTTTGAAATATTCGAAAATTCGGACTTCATAATGTCAGCATGTATAAAATTCATTATTTTGAAAAAAATAAGATGCCATTTGATATAATAAAAAGCATTATTTTTTGAAAATTTTGCTTTCGAAAATGGTTAGAGCGGTAATTTTACTAATAAATAGGTCTAATATATTTTTAGAAAAAATATTGGTACCTATGCAAGTTTTTAGTACTAAATAAAAAAAAATAAAAACCAAATTTCTAAAAAATATCCAACAGTTTTCAAATTATTGACTTTTTAAAAATAAAAATTGATTTTGTGTTCAAAAATCCCAAAAACTATTTATGAGAAAATCGAAAACCAATAATCGGGCTGTATGCACATACTCGCACTTATAAAAACGATTTTTTTTTTTCAATATTTTTAAACCTAATAATTTAAATAACTTACAAGAACGCATATACTTTTTATCAAAGTAGTTAGAGCCGGTTTTTAGATAGATTATCTTTGCCCTAACGCATGTAAGTTACCGTTATTTTAAGAGCTAAAATAAAGAATTGTGTAGTTACTTGTTTTCCAAATATTGAATTTTCAATACGATAAGTTAGTCGAAAAAAGTGGGTTTCTTCATTTTGTCTGTCTGTTAAGCTAGAGTCTAAACGAGTGGGTGGATTTTTTTTTTGAAATTTGGTGTACCTATAGTATTTTTGACCTATAGATTTTTTTACGATTTAAAAAAATCTATAATTTAAAATAGATATTGACTCACTCCAAATGAAAAAAATTAAAAATTTGGGAAGTACCGAAATTTTCTCAAAATCATCTCATCTGATTGTATTCTAATTTTAACGCATAGGCATAAAAGTATTGAATACTTAATTTAAAAAAATCATTTCTTTAAAAGTAAATATAGGTATTATGTATGTATATATGTACGTATTTTTGAAATTTGATAAAAAAGTTTTTTTTTTTTTATATCATTACCTATAGTAATCTGAACAAACATTAGTTTTAGTTTTAAAACTAGCGGTATATACTATGTATACAAATATTTTTAAAAAATTCTCGAAAAGGGTTCTTAGAGCTTTGATAAAAAAATTACTTTGTGCTACAACCAGTACGGCATTTTATAAAACACTCAAACAACATTAACCTTAAATCCCATACAAATGTAAAAAAATACTGTTCTTTGAAATCTCAAATTCCGGAAATCTGACAAAAATTTTTTTGTTTTCTGGTATTAGTAGGCCGAATAAACATTTTGTTTTTATACTATAAACTGAATTTTGGGTTATATTATGTTTTTTTTTTTTTTGCTTAAATGAGTTTATATACATTTTTTTTTTGGCTTGCATAAGACAAGATTTACTTTGCTTCTTTTTTCGCCCATTTTACTTATATATTAATATGAATTTATATCTCATTGTAGTTGAAAACAAAATTCGTGTTGTTTTCCAAACCGAAAGATTTTGCCAATTTAAACGTTAATTTTGAAATGGAACGGTTCCACAGATTTCTCCTAAAACTAAACACATTATATCCAACGTTCGTTGTCGATCTCCTAAAACTGCTTGATTGTTATTATAAATATTTCGATATTCAATTTTCCCTGCTTACAAGATTTTGTGTTGCATATTTTTTGGAATTTGATGATTTTGAACAAAGTATGCTTTCTGAAAAATATAACCAAATTTGAAATGAAACTAAATTTCAAATTTAAAAATAATTTCGTATGTATGCAAGGTACCTTGATATCTATTTAATTACACGACACATCTGTGGATCCAAAAAAATAGATAGAAAGGAGAAATTTTCTATAAATGAAAAAAACATTCGACTGTTACAGAAACAAGAAAAAATGTTTTTCTGTGGTTTTTATATGAACCGCAACTAACCGACGACGACAGTCTCAGGTGTTCTTTTCAGTAAAGAAAATTATTCAAAAATTGAGTATTTTAATCTACCTTTAAACAACAGGCGCAGAAAAAGACAAGAAAAAGGTGCTGAGTATAGGTAACTAGGCGATACTTAGTTTTACGAGGCCGCGGCCGTTACTGAGAGATTTCAAAAATACAACATATGTATGTGATTTTCATAGGTATTGACAAATAATTAGAAATTTGAGGATTTAACCTGATTTTTGAAGAAAATCAGTTCTCTTTGGAAACATTGAAAATTTTTTATCAAACAATACCCTACGTTGTTGCATAGCCTCGAAAATAACAAAAAGAAAAATCAAATTTTTTAAGTTTTCAAATATTTATATTGATGGAATAATTCTAAAGAGCTTACATTAGAAAAGAATAATTTTGATTGTAAAAAAAAGACCATTAGTGTATACCTACTGTACCTAGTTATTTAAAAAAAATATATAGGTAATATGCAATGCAATGTAAATTGTTTTTGTAAAATTTGAGAGTCAGTTGCTCCATTTTGGGAGATATTTCCTAAAGTGAAATTTCAAAGAAAATTCCTAAAATTGATCATTTTCAAACAATTTTTTTTTTGTTTTTTTTTTGAGAAATGCCAATATGTGAGTGCTGCCCAGAAATCGAAGAAGAGTTGATAATAAAAATTGACGTTCGAAACGGTGACAGTCAAATATCAACTAAGGCAACTCCACCCCAGTATATCAATGATTTTAAAGGAATTTAAATGTAAAATGAACCTAATTAATTGAATACCTGTTGTTATAGGAAATTTTAGAATATTAAAAAACCTGCAAATATTATTATATAAATTCTTTTTTGTTTTCTTATTACATCAGATGGTTTATTGGGTTATTTTTTCAATTCAAATAATGAATTTAATACTTTTTGGAATTGATACCTAATGGGTTTTTTTATTTTTATAAATTTACTTTTGATAATTCCCACGGTACTGTAAGATAGAATCAAGTACGTGCGATCTAATTGTGCATTTTCTTTTACGTAGGTATACCAGGGGATAGTTACCACCCCTTGAAAATTTCGACCCGGGGGAGGCGTAGAAATCTGTGATACCCCCTGATCATGGCATTTTTGTCAGTCATAATTAAATAGAAAGAGAATGTATGACAAAATTATATAAACATTTTATCGCAAAGTAATGGTTTTAAAATGAAAAAAGAGAAACAATATATCCTCCTAATATCTTACATTTCTTTAAGTTTCCTAGATTCTTCAGAAAAGTTTTAGTTAATGAGCCACCGACTCCCATCTTAATCAATTAATGTGTTGAATATTTAGACATAACACATCATCGTCAGTCAGGTGCAATAGAAAATTGTCTACACAATTCAGTTTCCGAGTCCTTCAGTCATCTGTCACCATCATCACTCAAATGTACTGCACATCGTACATTCAACTCGTCGGACAACGTTACTTCACTGATGGTTCAATCGCCTGGGGCTCTTTATTTATAAACAAAAAAACGCTCCATTGTTTCCAATAATGCTGCTACTTTTTCTCCTTCTTTTAACTTGATTTTTAAAAAGGGGTGAGTATGGTTTTATACAAAAATATAGATTTTTGTATAATGGCTGTAATTTTATTGTGTAAAAATTACTCAGGACTACAATTTAAAAAATAATATTTAAGTAGTTAACCTAGGGTTGAGGTCATAATTCTATAATTGCCAAATTCTGGTTCCCAAAATTCTTTTTTTTTTAATTTCTGTGAATCCAAAATTCTGAAAATACAAAATTTCGTATTTCAAAATTCTATAAATGATTCTTTAAACATTACTGTGATGTTTAAAAAGTATGCATTTTTGTCTTTACTTTTTTCAATAATCTAGTGATTTTTATTTTGGAAAAGCAGACTACTGGATTTACAGAATATGGAAAATCAGAATTCTGGATTTACAAAATTTACAAAAAAAATAATTGCTTCGAACAGAATTTTATGAGTTGGGGTTATGATTATGGGTATGCTAAAATTCGATTTGCAAAATTTTATATTTCAAAATTCCTTACAAACAAAATCCTGTAGGTGCCATAATTCAGTTTCCATAAGTCTGTACTTTAAAGTTCTGTAAATTAGATAAAAATAAAAATTCTCTATTTCAAAATTTTATTTAAAAATTGTTTTGATAATGAGAAAAAGTGCGCACTTTTGTTCATTATCAAAACAATTTTTCTTTTATCATCTACAAAATTTTGGTATAAAGAATTTTGTTTCTTTTTAAAAATTTTAGAATACAGAATTTTGAAAACATAATTTTCGAAATGGTATTTTGGAACTTAAAGAATTATTAAAAAAAAAACATACAGAATTATTTTTTTTAATATTTATTAGTCCGATTCTTTTAAAACATGTCTGCACAAAATTTGGTGAAACACACTCAATAATAATATTAACATTGCCTTGATGATCAGAGCGTCAACGTTTTTTTATTTTTTTTACCTTACCATTTATTGTTTTTGCTGACCATATTTGTGAACACTTGTGCATTTAGTTATCAGCTTATCAATCCATTTCGGTTTAAATAATGATGAAACACTATATGGCAGCAGGTACGTACGACCAAGTAGCACATTTAATTCATATTTATTTGATGTGTTACACATCAGACATTACTCTACTGAACTAGTAACAACAACTTTTTCATTGCAACATGTAATTATTAAACAAAAAAAAAACGAAAGAAGAAAAAACTCCATCATGGAGAGTATCCACAGTTTATTGGTTTCTATAACATGTTTTTATGTCTGTGTTAAATCTTTGCACTATAAATAAAATTTCATACAATTTTTTTGGTCTGACGTGAAAATGAAAATTACGCAATATTATTGCCATAAAACCAGCTCATGTGCTACATATAGTGATGGCAATAAGGAAGTTTGCAAAGTCTTTGGCGGGGCAAATAAGGTAGATTTTTTTTCTTTTGCTTTTAAAAGTTGTAATAGAAAAAAAATGATAGGTAACTGCTTCGCATTAATTTTACCAAAGATTTATTTGTGAGGTTATTGTAATTTTTGAGAATATGGATTTTAATTCAAAGATAATATTTCAGTTTCCTTGAAGAAAAATCAACAATTCAAAAAAAAAAAACAAACAAAGACAAGATCTAAGATTTATTACCCAGGGGTTCGGAAGACTAAGGCCTCTTGCATTGATCTTGTGCTGTGGAAATGGTAATTCAATATCTTTTCACTCTGATTCACGTACTTTTTTGTAGGTGTTAGATGTTGTCGCATTAATTTAATTACGTCATTGATCTCGTTTATAACCACGACGAAACGACGCGACGGTGTGGTTGCAATTTTTTTAGCCTTATGACTTGCCGAGTTGGGATATTTTTTTGTTTTCATTTGAGATAAAAGAGGTTTGTAATAAAAACTAAGGAAGTCACTTGATTATAATAATAGTTAAATTAGAGCTAAGAAAAAAAATAAAAACGCTTAATAGGAGTTTTGATTAAAAGTTCGGTGGGAAGCGGCAGATTTGTTTACCACTTCAAGCTATGTACTGTAATAAGGGTTAACAGTATTCCGAGCTTAGTAGAACTTACCTGACTTTGAATGATTCTGAATATTTTAATTTATTTATGCACATATTTTTTGTTTTAAATATTTAAGAATTAAAAACAAAATTTGCAGAGCTTTTTTTATATAAAACAATTTTTTGTTGCTAGTGAAAAATAAACAATTTGACTTATGTTAAAAAAAAAAATTAATTTAAAATTACTCTGCACAAAACAATACATATACTTACATATATAGCGCCACAATTTTCTGTCTCAATTTATTGATATTAAACCAAAAAAAAAGTTAGCCAAAAAAAAAATTGTAAATTGCAAAGTTCAAGGTAACGTATATTGCACAATATGTCATCTTTACAATCATATTTTACTAAATCACATCAAATTCATCATTCTCGCAACCAAAACAAAGCATGGCTTTTCATTTTTATTCGAACCATAAAAATATCGATAATGAGCTCAAGTTTCAGCTACTGACATTAAAGTGTCAATAACAAAAAAAAAAACACAAAGACATGACATTAACAGTGAACGATATTAGTTATAATAGCCTCTAGCTGTCTAGCCTTGTATGTTGACAAATTAATAAAATAAAAAAGATCTAATAAATTAAAGCTTTATGGACAAACAATAGTTCAACATTTTTTAATTTGTATGTAAATATTTTTATATTTCTATGAAAATTAAAATTTTTTTATACATATGTAGATGGAATCCTTTCGTTTTTAAATAACCCATAATCATATTATATATGAATGTATGTACCAATCAGATTAAGATAAAATTTTTAATTTTAATACTTTATTCAATGAAAAGTTTTTCTTAATATAATGTTCTTATATTTCATAAATAAAATGTTTGAGTTTGAATAAAAATCGTGGACAAACATTGAGGGACATACGTAGCCTCTCGGCTACGCTAAAATTGCGATTTTATTGTCTTAAGGCCCTAACAGTTTTCCGACGTCATCAATGAAAAACATATTAATAATAAAACTCAACTTAAAAAAAAAAGTAATAAAACCAAGTTTAATGCTTCATAAATTAATTAATTTAATAGAAGAAGGTGGTTTTGTTTTTTTTTTTTTATTTCTTGAAAACGACATAAAATTTTACATCCGGTTTTCTGATTTTCACTTAAAATCAATAACATCATTGAATTTTGAAATTAAAATTAGTAGATACTTAATTGCATAAAATTTTGAAAAAAATTAGTTCGAATTTTTTTTTCTTCATTTTTTTTTCAAAATTTCAACTTTGAAAATTTTTCAAAAACTATCCCTTAGAATAGATTTATTTAAAAACAAACTGAAAGAAAAAATTTCTTGCTTTTCTAAAAGGTATCGCACTGCATTGTGGATGAAGCCGTTGATATTAAATAATTTTTTTTCATTTTAAGTCAATTTTTTTAAAAATTGCCCATACCGGCTCAACGATGGGGAATAGACCCACACGCCCTAGCATTTTGACACACTGCTCATGACTCACCCTGTATATTTATATTTATTGAAGCCGTTTTGGACAAGAATCAGATTTTCTAAAAAGGCCAAAAATTATGTGGCAGATACCGTTAATTTTGGTCCAGAAAAAAATAAAAAAGAAGATACCAAGTCTAAAGAAAATCCACCCACCCAGAGACTTCCCTATCATAGCACATAGTAATGTCAAGTTTGATCGAATTCTCGACTTCGAATTTTTTCTCGAATACAAAATTAGCTGTAAAGAACATACAAAATTGAAAAATAATAAAATGCATTGATTCAATGACTGGGTACAAGGACAAGGACTGGGTACAAGGACAAGGACAAAATAATCGTACTTTTTTTTAAATAATTTAGTATCAGCTCTCCTTGAACCAATAATCGCTATTCTAGGGCAACACACAAAATAGCCTGGTTGAGGTTAAAGTCCTTGCACCAAGTGCGTTATTTCGCATTTTTTTTGTTCATTTCTTGTCCATTCAACTATCTATATCTAAGTACTTTCTTTCCCGTTTTGAATGCATTTATTTTTTCCGGTTTTCCTGAACGATTATGATATCAAGTGTTTAATAGAATCGTGTCAATCCCGTTGTTCGATCAGTAACCCACTGTGCCTAATCTGGTGTATGAGCCGGTTATATGTATAACGATGAGGTTTTTCATTTTCTTTTTCAGCATGTACATTGTACATAGATATTTTTTCTTGTATAAGAGTACAAAAAAGGTATGCTCCTTCAACAACTACTGACCCGTTGCAATTTTCTTCGATACCTATTACGTAATATGTCAGCTTGTACAGGCTTATTTGTATGGTAAGATGATAACCACAGATGAATGGTGACCAAGTTGACGACGATGACTAAACTTGATGCACACGGGGAAATCTCTGAAGAAGAGGAGAAATAATGTTTGTCTCGCAACAAGATACACAACATTGTGTTGTTTTATAGAAAAGCGAATTATGTAAAATATTAAACTAACGATGATAGATTTTAACTCCACTGATCTAGCGATAGTTGTGTTTGATGATTTAAATTCCCACAAGCTTTTATATACTCTTTTGCCACTTCTACCATCCATGCCATACTTATCGCAAATCATTAATTTTTTGGTAGTTTCTTAGTTTCTTGGTGCAATGGTGCAAAAAAAATAAATAGATATTCCAAACTATTTCTTCTGAGACAGTGAAAAGAAATTTCCTGACTTGGACAGGATATACGTTTTTATTTTGTTGTTTGTTGGTTAGAAAATGTAATTAATTGACAAATCATGGAATTTAAATTTATAAGTAATTGGTTTAAATTGGTGAAGCAAAACAAAATAACATTTTCTAACCGGTTGAGTACTAGTTCAAGAGATAAGTTTGTAGAAATGTTTGTAGTTTTTGCGGAACTATGAAGTGTAGATGCAATAGAATCCTTTGTTTGTTAAATGCATAAACAAAATATGAGTGGGTCAAAATTCTGGTTTATGATTTTATGAAAGATTTTGAAATTAAAAAGAAAAAAACGTACTTTTGGAGAATTAACGAGAGCCTTGATGATTTTTCAAGTAGAGAAAATGATTCTAAAATTGTGCTTTAAAAATATGAAATTGAAAATTTTCATGTTAATATAAGGTAGCCTCTAGATTAAAATTGTTTGTCGACAAGTTGTTTGTTTGTAGGAAAAAAATATTTGTTGCTAAGCTAAATACAATTACTATTTGGCAATTTACAAAAAAACTATTTTATTCTATTAGGTTTTTGTCATTTTAAGAAAAATTAAAACGATTAAAAAAAAACACACAAAATTTTCGTACAGCTTTTTTCACCAATTTGGATGAAACGGTAAATTTAGTTCAAAATTAAGCTAGTCAATTTTGAAGTCTTGACAAACACAGTTTTATAATTCAGGATTTTGAAAAACAAAAATTTTGTCGGACAGAATTTTGTTCAGCAAGAATTTTGGCATGCAAATTAATTGAGGAGGCTAAAAAGCCTGTTAAATATGTACACAAAATTAATTTTTCAAAGTAGCCAAATTCTTTGGATGACAGAAAATTCTAGTTTCAAGTTCTTGATTTTTTTGTTTGATCTCATCAGCCCAGGATTTACCCTTAGGCCAACCAGGCCCAGGCCTGGGGCATCACGAAAAAAGGGGCCACAAAAGTAAGTAGAAGCAACTGAATCTTTATTGCTCATAAGAGCAAAATGGATAATAGATTTTCACAAATCTTCAAATTCGGCAAACGGCAACGCAAATGGCGAGAACTATCAGCGTGAATGGATTTTGTATTCCATCTCAAAAGAAGGGTTGTTCTGCTTTTATTGTAAGCTATTTCCTGATCACAGTAGGCCAGGAATAACTTTTATAAATCGTGAAAGTTTTTCTGATTGGAAAAATGCGTATTTAATAGATAATTATGAAAAATCGAGCTCTCATAAAGAAGCGATAATGGATTACATTACACGTAGATCTCACCGCGGAATTAAGACAGATTTTGACAAACAAATGCAAGAGTCATGCTCATACTGGAAACATGTACTTAAAATGGTGGTTGCTGTTATTTGCACATTGTCTGAACCTGGTCTAGCATTTAGAGGATCTGAAGAAAAATTTGGTTCATCAAATAATGGCAATTTTATGGGTCTTCTTGAATTAATCGCAAAGTTTGATCCTTTCTTGTCCACTCATATTTCAAAATTCGGACATCCTGGTTCAGGAGCAACTTCATATCTATCTAAAACTATATATGAAGAATTGATTGAAATAATGGCTCAAAAAGTTCGCGAGGAAATTATTAAACAAATAAATATTTCTGGGTATTTTAGCTTGTCTGTAGATTCTACGCCAGATTTGTCTCATGTGGATCAATTGAGTCTTGTTATGCGGAATGTTAAAGATGGCCAGCCTATTGAACGTTTTTGGCGATGCATTCTCATAGGTACTGGATCCGGTATTGCTAATCAAGTATTAAAGTATCTGAGTGAACATAACATATCAATTTTGAAATGCAGAGGGCAAACATACGACAATGCTCCAAATATGTCCGGTCAATATAAAGGGATGCAACAGCAAATTCTTCTGACAAATCCATATGCAGTCTATTTACCTTGTGCACCACACTCTTTAAATCTTTTTGGTCGCTTTGCTGTGGATTGCTGTCCTATCGCAGTTGATTTTTCTTCTGTCGTACAATCGCTTTACAATTTTTTTCTGCATCAACTAGTAGAATCAAGAGTTGTAAGGACTGCAGTCTTTTGGGTACTGCAGTTAATTCACTATAAAGACTAATTTCGTTCAGTACTTTAACTTACAAAAAGACTTTAACTGTAATCCGGGCAGTCGCAGTTAGTACTAAAATTTTAACTGTGCAGTTAATAAAAGCAGTTAATTGACTAAAAGTTAATTAACTGCAGTACTTTTTAACTGGTCTTAGTCTTTTTTAGTCAGATGAAAGTTAAAGAACTGGCCTGGTTTTGGTTTTAGTCAATAAGTCTTTTAACTGCAGTTAAGTTAAGTTAATTAACTGCGACTGAACTGACTGCATTACCAAAGTACTGCAGTCTTTTACAACTCTACGTAGATGGCAAACGTTAAAATCTGCTCTTCAAAATGATAATGGCAGCTACATGATTACACGAAAACGAATTCGCAAAAAAATGGCTAACGATGGTAATGCTCCCGATGTAGATTTAAGCCCGAAGGATAAGTTTCGAATAAACGCTTTTTATATTATTATCGATAAGTTAAGAATACAAATGAATTCCAGAGGTCAAATATATAAAGAAATTTCTGAACGATTTGATTTTCTTTGCACAAGCAATGAAAATGTCAACGTTTTAGCCTGTGCCCAGCGTTTGGTGCCAAATTATCCGGAAGATTTAAATTCAGAACTTGCTGACGAGTTAATACAATTCCATCGTTATGTGATGCATACAAATGGCAATAATTTAGAATTTTTCAATCAAGTTAATTTATATAAGATTATGTGGGAAGATAAAATTACATCAGCGTTTCCGATAGACACGGCATTACTTTTATTTTTAAGTCTGATGGTGACAAATTGTTCTGCGGAAAGATCACTTAGTCAAAAAAACGCTTAAAAAGTCCTTGTCGAACAATGATAACGCAGGAAAGACTTGATGCACTATCTCTGCTCTGTATGAGAGTGATTTGCTTCATGAAATAGATTTCGATGAACTTATAAAAGACTTCGCTGCTAAAAAAACGAGAAAACAATATTTCAAAAATTAAGTAAAAATCTGTAAAAAAAAATTCGTATACATATTATGTACACATTCTTGTAACTACCATTATAAATAAAATTAATTTTAGTTTTATGGAATTTGCTGTAATTTGTTTTCTTAAGTAGGTATTTAATTTTGTATGATGTAAACCATACAATATAAGAGAATATATGCAAAGGGGGCACCATTTACTTTTCAGGCCTAGGGCCCAAAAAAGCTAAATCCGGCGCTGGATCTCATTATTTGAAGAACCAGTTGTGCAAAATAATTTTTTAATTCGCAGTTTTCAGCGGCCTAGCTGTGGTTCAATTCTGGTTTAGGCATAAAATTTAATTCAACCATAAATAAACCTCAGCTTACTTGAAAAATTCGGAATAAAAAGCGATTGGAACACGATTTGTAATTTTAATAAGTTTTTCATGTTTAAATTTACTGACGTTAAGATATGATTCCAATAAGTTTATTTTTTGATCGATCACCCAAATGAACTAAACTGCCTAAATCTAGCAAAATAGACCACTGATCAACTTGTTTTTAACTTAAATTTAATTTGGGTCGATTTTTATAATATTAAGAATTTTACAGTTTTTTTGAAAGTTTCTTAAATACTTTGCACAAAAGTTAAATTTAAATTCAGAAATAATGCTTGGTAAAGCATTAGGCTCAAGAACCTAAAATGCTGTTCTATTCCAATTACTTTATTTAGTTCAGTTTTATAACCAAAATAGTTAAGCAGTTTTAGAGAAAAGTATAATATACCAATTTTCATTGTCTATAAGTCTAGAATCTAGATCGAGACACTGAGACGTTGGGTCTAAATTACGAAATCAATTTTTCACTTATTCTTATGCGACCCTATCATATATGGAGCCACCAACAATTAGCAGTTCAATTGAAATAGAGTGTATGCAACATTTGTTTTGTTTCCCTGTCTTTTGAAATAAAATACGCCTCATTTGACTTCTAAGATCAAGATCAATTTTTGTAAATTGTTCTTCGAAACATGTGCCTAATCAAGTGATTTCAGGGTCACGTTGTTTAATATGTATTTCATCACATTAAATTAAAACAAAAAGGAGTACAAAAATAACATTAAATCAAATGGTAAGGTTCAAGCAGTGACGCCAGATTGAGGGTTTTATCCCTTTTTATGGGTTTTTTTGGTCTAAGAAAAGCAAAAAGGGATAAAGGGTTTTTTTCAAGCTCGTAGAACAAAAAAAAGGGTTTTTTCATAATGAGAATTTTCGTTTTCGTTTGTTAAAAAAAATTCTAAATTAGAAATCACTTCCACTTTTCCTTCACCTAAACGTAGTGTTAGGATGTTGTTCATTTTTCCGCTGCACCTATTCACCTTCCCCATGTTCTTTTTCACCTCAGTGAGATTACCATAGAACCAGGCCAAAAATATTTACTGCTACAATTTTGAAATTAAGGAGGAACACTTAGTAGCCCTACATAATTCAAAAATGTACACATAAAATATTTAAATGTAAACTTATAATATGTGATTGTTTTATAAATTAAGTATGAAATAAGTTTTTTTTTTGTTTTTTTTTTTTTATCAGACTGAATATGTAATTTTTTGTTTTTTTATTATTAATTTCATTTTTTAAGTTTGTTAAAGACTGAATAATAAATAAGTATGCCTTGTTATAAAAACTTATTTTTTTTTTAAATTTTAAAATGGATTATAATGAAAAAACTAAAATATTTTAATTTTACACTTCGTGGGATATTTGTGGGTTTTTTCTTGTAATACCGTGGGATAAAAGGGTTTTTTTCTATTCACTGTGGGATTTTACGCTTTAAAAGTCTGGCATCACTGGGTTCAAGTATCAGCAATTGCATTTGTTGCTGCTGTTCAGTTCATAAATCATAATCTTTCTGAGCTGCCTTTAATCCGAAAACTAATAGAGTCTGTCAAAAAGTGGTTTTTTAAATCTTGTAAGTTGATTGTACCAATCGTATTTTTATTTCCAGATAGATCTACTGACTTTATCCCCCTCCCCACCTACCGTTTAAAAAGAAAAACAAAATACAAAAGACTTTATTTTGACATTGATTTCGGAACAAAAGCCCTAACGAGCGAGGTCTTGAGGTAGGTATGAAATTGATGCTGGCTGGATTTGAAGAAGAACTAGAGAAGATAAAAAAAGCAAAAACAAAATAAAATTCATCAAAGAAAATCAACTCGAAACAACCAACAACAGCCTTGAGCTACTGCGGTAGTGATTTTAATTAATGTCTTCCATTTTTTAAGTTTTCAATTTGCTTTATCCTATAAATTGGCTGGTTGTTGTTGTTGTTTTTTATTGGCCTGTTAACACAACCTGATTGACATCTTTTTATTTCAAGCTACTCTACGTGGGAGGAATAAGCAAAAATGTCGAAGTCTTCTCTTCGAAAAAGCAAAGCCACTTGTGCCTGCAACAATTTTTGTAGACATTTCAATTTTAGTTCGGCGCTCTGTTGGTCACACTTTTGGGTTAATAACCCTCAAAGAAGACGTCATTCACGTATATAGAATGGCTAACGAGTTCGGAATGCTTGGAAGAAACTGTATAATTAATGCAACATGATGTTCAGGGCAAATTAACAAAAATTTATGATGTTGAACACACACCGCAGACAACCAGACAACATTACTTTTCTATCGGTACTTTACTTACCTACCCCAAAAAAATAGTAAATAAATTTGGTAATATTGTGGTAGTAAAGCTAAATTAACACAAATATAACGTAAATTAAAACATGGTAAAGGCGATCAGTCATGTGCACTGGAGCACAAATTAGTATCAGAAAAATTAAATGAATGAGGTGAACTGAAGTAGGGCCTTTTGGTGCAAGGAGTCGGTAATTCTTTGAAAATGTGGTAACCGCACATTGGGAGCTCTATACCTATACCTAGTATATAAGCTATAAAACTGGTGAAGTGCACAACCAAGTAGCGCAGCAAAACCTCGCAGTTATTTGAGTGCTTTTATTGCGTAAAAGCCATTGGTGGTTAGACTATGCCTTTATGCCCTAACTTATAGCAAAAGATGGTGATTAGTTGTAAGTGATTTGTTGTACGATTTCTAGGTTAAATAGATTAAAATTTCGAATCTATGTTTGCAATAGTAATAAACTAATAATAATTATTGCTTAAAGATTTGAGGAAATGAGCTATTGTATGATTTAGGCTTAAATCAACTTACGTGATCGAATAACTGTTATATTAATAACATTTCATGGGGAAACAAAAATGTAAGTTGACAAAAGCTTGAGACTTCAATTTTTTTTTTTATTAAATTTTTCCATAAATTTCGCAACTCTGGCTGAAACATAAATATATTGGGTGGTATAAAGATTATTGAAAATCAATGATATTAGGAAAGATAAAAATTAAATTTGATGCTAATTTTTTTTTTTCAAAAGTGAATATGGAATAAAAAAAATCACTTTTTTTTTAGTGTAAACTAAAATTAATTTTTTAATGTTTTATTAATCAAATGTAACTATTTTTTTTAAACATAAAAATATAAAAACGAATTTAAATTTTCCCAAAAATCCAGATCAAAATTAGTAATTCACTGTATGAATTTGAAATTTCTCAGACCATGTTTTAGAGATAAAAACCAAATACTGTCCAAAATTTTTAAAATTTTAACCTTCAAAAATATATCTCTCGTTTTGTTGGATAGGGTAGGATTTAGAATTGTTTTTTTTTTTTTTTTTCTTGCACAAACTGATAAACTTTAAACACAAATATTAAAATCCATTAAATCTGATTTCAAAACGCAACAAACAAAAATATTTTTACTTGCCCTAATTCGCAAGTAAAAATAATTTCGTGTTTTGGATTTGTATAAAAAATCAAACTCGAAATATAAAACAATGTTCATGTAAAATGATTAACGCAATTCTGTTTATATATCTTGGTCTATCTGGTAGCTCGTCCTACATATTGATTACATTTTTGTATGGGTTTTTTAAAATATTAATGTTACTTACTACAAAAGTTATTTAAAAAAAACGGTTAATAAAGTGCAAATACCATAATTCCCCATTTTCTCATTAACGGTCTGATGTAGTGCGATCAATTTCTTAAGGTCTTTTTTGAAAACTGAATTTTTTAAGGCAGATAATTTTTTTTAAATTTTGTTTTAACTGCTAAAATGATAAGTTTTTATTTGTTAGTAAAAAAATAGATACTTATGTATATCAGATAGAATCTTCAGTTTTAAGTTCAAACTTTTTTTTTTGATTATTTTAAAATTTCAAATCAGGAATTTAATGCTTTGTTAATATTTTTCTCTGATGAAATTATTGTTTGTCTATTTTTGTTTTTGTTTATTTTAGAGTAAGTTCTTAAACACTAAAGCACGTTCGTGCAATCCTGTCTAGGATTTTATTTTAATGTTCAGCTAAATTTTAGTGTTGCGAAAACGCAAGTGCGTCTCAACTATCAGGCAAACAATGCATATACCTAACCAAAGTCAGCATAATTTTTGAATATAATTTTAACATTTGCTTACCTATAGTTAATATTATTTTGAAAAAATATAATTCTGGCGCTTTATTAATATTTCAAAAATGCTACCTCAATATTATGTAATTAAAAGTAACTAGCAAATAAATAAATATATAGCAAACATTTTATGAACTTAATTTAAAATACTATATATTTTAATAATGAAAAACAATTTGATTTAAAAAGAAAATGAAATAACGGTTTTCTTGGCTTAAACAAAGGTATGATGATGTAGCAAGAGTTTCCGTTGTGCTTAAATAATCTTTTTCCTATTGGATTAGTGTTTTTTTTTAAATTGGTCCTCATGCCTAACCGTGGGGAAATAGTCTCTGCTTCCCATATATTTTGTTTCTTGCTGTGACGCAACCTACAGGATCTCTCCTTTTTCCTTAAATACATAGGGAGTTAAGATCAATGAACTAAGTGTTTTTTTTTTTTGGTCCTTAAACTTTAAAAACATTGTTCTTCTTCATTTACATTCAATTGTCGTGATCTCGACTGGGACAACAAGTGTCTCAAATGTAGGCCCAAACTTTTGAGGTAAGCTTCATGCATTATTGGAAAAATTAATAAAAATTGTTTCATTTTATAGTTTATTTGTTCTATAATCATAAAAGCTTTTGAAGCGGACATGATTTTAAAGCAAAAACAATTTTATCCAGCTGAGAGCCTATACTTGATGCTCGTATAGGCACAATCTTTGCACATTAAATTCTACTTTTTGAAGAAAAAATTCATCTTTTTCAAATTGAAGGATGGACAAAATTCAATTTCGGAACAAATATAGATGTTTACAAAAATACATCGGAAATAAAGATCCAACTCTTATTACAAATTAAACAGATATATTATTTAAATATCTATTTCATGCATCAGTTTAAAACTTTTGAGGGTCTTCAAAAATGTTTCTAGATGATGCATGCATATTGCATACAATGAATATACAATGTTTGATATAAGACCTTGATACCAACATATCATCACACTTCGACTTTATGGGCTTTTCTTTGGTAATTCAATGCGCCTCTTACCTTGCTCACCTATAATCCAGTTCATTTCAGTTCAATGTTCTCATCTAACCATTAAACAAAAAATAAAAAAACCTAAAAAAAAAACGCATCTACCTACATTTATATTGCAATTCAATATTACCTTCATCTCGATATATGCATGAAAATATAAGTACAACATCATATTTCAATCAAATTCAATACAATTGACCCACATATGTCTTAAGTAAGCAAATTAAAAAAAAAATTAAAAACTCACAAAAAAAAATCATTATTGTTACAACCGTATACAAATAGCCACACAAAATGATTGACTACATATCATCGATCGGTTAGGCTTTTTTCATCTGCATGCCAACTATTACAATGTCACCATAATAGTGATTTACAGTATTTTTGTCCATCACATCAAAATAGACAATTAATGAGTCTTATACCTGAACTGCAACATTTCATCGTCGATAACAATCGATAACACAAGGAAATTAAAAGCACATAACATATTAAAACAATTGCAATCTATGACATAATCGATTGGCTGGTTGATGTGTTGTATGTAGTATGTTTGAATTGATACCACTTCTGTTGAGGCAATTACAATGAAATTTTTTCGTGTTCAGGAAGAAAAGTTAGAAAAAAAAACAGTGTAAATGGAATTTATGTACTTTTTTAGCTCTTTGTTTTTTTTTCGACTAGCCAATAGCTGGCTGTGAATTCTGAGATATATAAAAAATCTTCGAACTTCTCTTATGGCAGCCACAGATTCAATGAACCAAACGACCTAAATATTTTTACTAAAAATTAGCTCAAAAATCAACAACACAAAATGCATCAAATCCAAACGTCAGTAAGAAAACAAAAGACAACAACAAAACATCTCAGTCTTGCTCACTTTCGATCTCAATCGATTGCAATGCGTCTTCTCTGCGCAAAATAAGCGCGCACATTTGAATTTGGAGGTCTCTAATAAGCTTTTTCGTTATGTTCATCGCACAAGAGCTCTATGTTAGTCTTATGCTCAGATTATTTTATGGTTGTTGTTGTTGCTTTATGGTTTATTTCAATTTTGGAGGGGAAAAACTTGCATTAGAGTTAGAGTAGCATACTACTCTTTGACTAGTTTGCGCAAAACTCCCCAACTTCAGGCAGAAAACCAAAACGCAAACGATTTAACTATAAAAGTGCTTCCAGATACTGGGTTAGGTATCATTAACCTGTTTACTTTTCAACTATTCACAGCTATTCGCAGCAGTGTTGTGCAGACGACGAAACTTGGGAGAAGTAATAATTTATTTGTTTTTTTTTTTTGTTTTAAGTTTTTTTTAATCAAGTTCGTTTCTCAACTCTTTTGTTTTGTTTTAAAATAGAAAAGAAAAAAAAAATACAAATTAATTTTTTGGTGAATTTACATCCCGGATTCGTTTTGGTAGTGGATTACGATACTGAAAATGAAACTGCTGGTAAGTAACTATAGTGTTGATCAACAAGGAAAAGTGTTTTATTTTATTTTTAAATCGAAAGTGGATTACAACGAAAAGCAAAAAAAAAGTACTAGTATGCAGTGTTTGTTCAGGTGTAAATGTTTAAATGCATTCAATTGGCACTAACTGAAAATTTATTCAGTGAAAACTAATTGAAAAACAAAAGTGAAATATTGTATTTTTTGAGAAGCAAGTCAATGAACTTCTAATAAAAGTCCTAAAGTAAATTTCAAATTTCAAAATTAAATCAGAGGAAATAAAAATGTCGAGGAAAAGTATATAGGTTTTTTGACAAATACTAGTTTACATTCACATGCTGTTAAATCCTTTGCGTTTTATAGAATAATATAAATTTTGATACATTTTGCCCCTTAAATAAATTAATTTCATATCAAAAAATAAACTTGTCCATTTTGGAAATTAACTTTCTAAAAAGGAGCTCTTTGTTAAAAGCCATAAGTTTCATTGACTATTTTGTTATTTGATCAATTTTTCTGAAGCATTTCACATTGTTCATTAGAGTTGGATATTATTTTTTACAATTACATTTCGACCTGGCTTATAACTATATGTACATTGAGAACTTATCGTTCGATGAGCGTTATTTTTCAAAAATTAGCAGTCGTAAAATACAATACTGAATGTAGGTATGGTATTGAGTGTCTCTACATTAGAAACTACAAGCGTGATTATCTGTATCAAAAATTTGTTTTGAACATTTTTTTTACATTTTGTCCTTATAAACTTATAAAGCCACTTGATATAAGAATAAGCAATATCCAAGTTCGTTAATAGTTTCTATGTAACAATAAGATAAAGTTTATAAAAAACCATTAAAGTTTTTCCAAATCAATCAGATAAAAAGTTGCTAAAACATCTTAATATTATAAAAAAAAAGTTTTAACAGTGTTAAAGACACTCTTGAACTTGTACTAGTATGTAAAATGTTTACTAAAACTTAAAAATAAATCAAAATACTGCTCTGCATTAAATTAAAAAACTTGAACCACTTATAACGTATAGTCAAAAAGTTCATTGTTGTTTTTTATTTTTTCCCATTATTATATAATTTAAAAATGAATTTTTTTTACCAAATAACTTCTAATTAGCCGTTTATTTTGTTTGTCTCTTAATCCTCCCTTTATCAAATAGAAAACAGCATGTCTCCTAGCCTTAGTGCTAACCTTCGCCAATGCCGAGGAAGAAAAAAAACCTGTCGAGGAACAAAAAGCTGAAGAATCATCTTCCAATGCCGAAGCATCAGCAGATGACACATCAAAACCTAAACGTGGAATTCACGGATTCGGTGACTACAGCAGCCATCATCATCACTACCCATCCTACCATGAGGAGAAGACTCTAACAATTCACAAAAATGTCCATGTTCCAGTACCAGTGTATAAACATGTTCACGTGCCAGTTGAGAAGCATGTTCCAGTTCCCTATAAGGTTAAAGTACCTAAGCCATATCCAGTTATCAAACATGTTCCATATGAAGTTAAGGAAATCGTAAAGGTTCCCTATGACGTCCCCGCTCCATATCCAGTTGAGAAGAAAGTACCAGTAGCAGTTCATGTTCCCTATGACAATCCTGTTCCAGTTAAGGTTTATGTTCCAGCTCCTTATCCAGTTGAAAAGAAAGTCCACGTCCCAGTGAAGGTACATGTTCCAGCACCATATCCTGTCGAAAAGAAGGTTCATTATCCAGTCAAGGTACATGTTCAAGTAGACAAGCCATATCCAGTTGAGAAGATCGTACACTACCCCGTCAAAGTTCATTACGATAAGCCTGTCCCATACAATGTTGACAAACCAGTCCCATATCACGTTGACAAGCCAGTTCCAGTGCCAGTCATCAAGAAGGTGCCAGTTCCTGTCCATGTTAAGGTAGACCGTCCAGTGGCAGTACATGTTGATAAGCCAGTTCCATATGAAGTTAAGGTTCATGTCCCAGCTCCCTACCCAGTTATCAAGGAAGTGCCAGTAAAAATCGAAAAACACGTTCCTTACCCAGTCAAGGTTGCTGTTGAAAAACCCTATCCCGTTCACATTGAGAAACATGTGCCAGAGTACCATGAAAAACATATAAGCTACAAAGAACCAGAGTTCTATCACAAACAACATGAACACCATGAACCCGAAGAACACCATCAGAGTTATGAGCACCATGAACAGCATGAGGAACATGAACATCATGAACACCATGAACATCATGAACATGATTACTAGAAGTGGCAAGAAAGCAAAACGAAGGTTAAGCAGAAGGCTCAAGAAAACGAAAAAAAAATCAACTATATAGGAGAAGATGAAAGTATTCCAAAAAACAAAATAACGAAAAACCTAACACACTCAATTCTTATTATGTATTATTTTTTTTATAGAAAATATTTTTAATGTATAAATGTCTAATTGCAACTTCATTGCAATAATGAAGTTGCAACAGACTTGATCTGATATAATTTTTAAGTCAACCAAAACACAAGATAAACTATGCTGTAAGAGAATTTTATATTATTTTTATTTTTTTGTCATATTGTGATTATTTTTATTTTATTTTTCCACATCAACGAATTTAAATTAATATTGAAAGAAAATATGATTAAAAAGGAAAGATGAAAATTAAATGAACAAGAAAAACTAAGAAAAAAACCAAAAGATGAACAAATTGAAAAATAAAAAAAAAATTCTAAAATAAAATAGGTATCAGTTTTAATTCAATACGTTAGGTTACGTTTAAAAACAGGTAAGTTATTTAAGTTGGGGGTTTTGCATCAAATAAAACCATACAAATGCAGTCAAGCTGTGAAGTCACACTTTATCTTGACCAATTTAAAAGAACAACAAAAACTTATGTCTTCTAACTTCGCCGTTCAATCTTATTTATTAAACTAAAAAATAAACTAAATTTTTTTTTAAATTTCTTCGCTCCTATAATAATCTTCGTGGAAAATTTAAACATTTAGTTTTTCCTGCCTAGGATCTAAACCATAAAACTCAACAAAATCAAAATATTCAAAGATTTTCCCAAACCTCATTACAACCAAAAATTGATTTTATAGAAAATATTACTCAAACATATGATATAATAAATACTTTACCCAATGTGGCAACTACGGACAAAATGTCTCTGAATATTTATCGTGTGAAATCACATTAACAACACTTTGTACGCTTACCTTCCTAAACTTTTATTAAAAATAATTATATCGGTTCCATGTTCAACTTTAAGATATTAAACAAAAACTCATGGGCGACCGAATTTTTTTTGAGGTTTCACCATTTCTTCTAATTTTCCATTTGGTCATGTATTTTTTTAATTTTTCATTATTTAATCTAATTTCGTATGACTTTACAACTATATCTAAAACTGCACAAACAATTGTCCATTCAGTTATTTTTTTTTCAAACATTAACGGTACCGATTTTTTGAACTCTCTACAATTTTTAATAGGCACCCTAGTGTGATATTGAAAATACCTAAATTTATATTTTAATCTCAACATACCTTCATGTTCACTTAATTTTTGTGGAATTTGAATGAAATTTCAAATTGAAATTTAAAAAAAAAAATAAAATTGGTGTACAAGTTCTTTGTTTTCAACATATACATATATGGCATTCAAAAAATATTCTTCAACAAGAGCAGCACAATTCTGGATCACACTCTTAATTTTGAGTTAAGAAATAGAGCAATTTCCACTTCGATTAAAAATTGGAGTTTATATAGTTCTAGGCAAAAATGATTTTGAGCAAGAAGTGGACAAATACGACAACACAATTTTTACTACAATCCCTTTTCTTTTGGAAGAAATGTATGAGCAACAATTTAAATAAAAATAACGGTTCTCTATAAATCTAAAAAAAACTGCTGTATTTCACTCCTCCGCTTGAAACATAAAAATTAAGCACTCCACTAAACTTTAGATTTTTCGAAATTTGTTTCCATTAAATTCAAATTTTAGAAGGCTGTTTGCCTTTGTGATAAAGGGTCATTAATTTTTCGGTTTCGGAAGTAAGTACGAACCATACATATATTTCATTTAAGGTAATTTTTAACCACTTTCGCACATTTCGGTCGGTATCTCAGCCTTAACTTAAGCAATGTTGGTTTTTTAATACGTTTCAAGTTCGGGGATTATTCACGTCAACACGGTCTTTTCCGTAGCCCCCCAAAGAAAAACTGTGTCAAATCGCATGATCTTGGGAACCAATTGACGTCGAAAAGACCTGACGTGACCAGGAAACTTCTTACGCCTTCTTGTTTCCCCGTTATGAACGTGCTGGGTTAACAACTGGTTCAAAGCGAAGATTTATCCAAATACTCGAAAAATGTTATAATCCGGTACAAAGAAATAATGAATTCTGAGAGACGAAAGCGTAGCTTTTATGATTATATTAAGTTTGGACCATGACTACTGGGGACGATCTGTATATATATATAACTTTATTAATAATAATTTTTATCACAATCTGTCAAACTGTTTCTGAGAACATTTAAAACCAAAAATTCCATGGTCATTAAATACGTTTTTTTTTTCCAAAAAAAATTCAATTTCGCCCATTGGGCATTACCTAAGAATCTTATGCTCCAAGTTTGAAGAAATCAATGCACTAGTTATAGCTTTGGGAATTGGGATGTATGCCAAAGTGCAGACAGACCGACAGAATTACGTGCCCAATTTTATGGCGCTCTCTATCATTCAAATGCAAAGTATGGAGTAAAAACTGCCGCTCTTAAAATTATGAAGCTCATGTCATAAAACTCAAATAAATTGTTCGGTTATTGACAGTGTATTTTGAAAGTTAAAAAAGAAATGAGTGGTGGTCATGAGCACTCATAAGTTTTTTGAGTGCTCATAAATATCCACTATTGATTAATTATTATTATTATTGTTTGTGTGGACCACGTTCATGAGCCTCTTAACTTCTTCATTTTATTTATTTTCCATGTGAAGGTGGACTTTGGTTTCCTTTTA
Organism: Syrphus vitripennis; assembly: GCA_958431115.1. Taxonomy (NCBI): domain Eukaryota; kingdom Metazoa; phylum Arthropoda; class Insecta; order Diptera; family Syrphidae; genus Syrphus; species Syrphus vitripennis. The sequence continues at coordinate 83,938,782 of OY288108.1, forward strand.
AAATTTATCATAAAATTTGATTTATAAGGCAACACAACAGTAAAAAACTTTTATAGTTTACCTAACCAAGTGAATTTTTCACACAATTACCAAATTAAAAACAAACAAATTGAATCATTTGACAGTAGGTAATATTGTCAAAATCTTAACATTAAATTGCAATTTTTTTTTTCAAATGGTAAATGTGCAAATTTAAGATTTTATTAAATTCAAGCACACGTAGATACATTTACAAGCCAAGTAGGTATGCTAAATAAGCTTTTGGTTGGCTCTTGGCCATTATGCAACAATCATAATAATATCGGTTAGCAGCGCACGTCCTACATAATGCTTTTTTTTGCACATCATCATTAGAAATGAGAGGTGTGAGCTTAGATGGTTGGGGGAAAGAGCAGAATGCATCTGCAGCTGCAATAATACCAAACAAATATGCGAATCCTCTGTGTTGGCGGTGCGGTTTGTCTAAACTTCACCGCCGCCGTCCCGCCGCTGTCATGGAAGTTGTCGTCGCTGAAGACAGTTTGGAGTTTAGATAATCATAGAAAATAACATGGTGACCACCATCATTGCATCTATTGAATGTATACTTTGGTACTTCACTGCTGCACAACAGGAAGTTTATATAAATTTCTCTCAAACTGTTGGCTTTCCAGCTGGAGGCTGGTTTATCGAGGATCTTTGCGGAGAATACCTTTTGCTTTTTCTGTATGTCTTCACTGTCGTCGTTTCGCGGTGCGATTTTGTCTGCAAACTTGTTGAAACGAAATTGCATGGTGCAAGTAAATATACAGACTTAACAAACTATTTTGTAGTATTGTGTAATCGAGTAGTTTACTTTGAAACGATAAACTTTTGGATACTTCAAGCCAAATTTGGATGTTGCTGATTGGACAAGATATTCAAATTGAAACCAAGGCAATAAGACAAGTACACAAAGTGACTCCAATTATAACCAAAAATAATCAAATTTTTAATACGTAAATCTTGAAGTTCAATCTTTGCTATATAATGTTTTGTGATTTTATTATTTTATGTCTATTTGTTTTTTTTTTTAATTTAAAAATTTATTTATAAAATTAAATTTTATGGCTATTCTTGTTTATCTAATGCTCTTAATGTATTTGAGTATTGCGCTGAATATGAATCACAAATGAGACCGAAATGCATAGTAAAATTTTTTGATGTTCAAATATTTAAATTATTTGTTTATGATTTATTGCGGTCAAATAGGAAGTCTTAAAAAAAAACTTAATAAAAAGAATATTTTTTAATTACAGCTTTAAAAATGAGCTTAACAGATATGCATAATACATATATGGTATGTATTGCCTAGAGTGAAAAGATTTAAAACACAAAAAAAAAATTAAGTATAAAAAATTTGATTTCAAAGCATCCATTAGAAAAAGATTTTAATCTCAAAATTAAACAATTCTATTGGGCTATACGGTTCTTGATAAGGATAATAAGTCTGAGTTTTGCAATTCAGGTATGTAAACTTAAAAATTTTTGCTTCCAATTTATCACGTAAAAAATAACTTATCATCGATAATTATTTGTCAACAAAATTATAAAATGATTTTAAGAATCTGATTATGAAAAATACCTGTGCTATCCTTTTATCATAGAATAAATATACAGCACTATTATTCACTCCTATTTTGTTAATTTTTTAAATTTATTTTTTAAGGTGCTGTACATACCTACTTATACCTATAGATGAAACATAAATGATTTTAAGATTGACAATTCCGATTTTCATTCATTTTTGCATAATGGGAAGTCTCACGGAAGAACTCTATAAAACTCCCTGACACCTTCTTCTATAAAGTAACTAAATTCCAAATTTATAGAAATTGTACTTTCTGTAATTGCATTTGTATAGAGGTTTATTTAAAAAAATATTAATTAAGTATCTATATTTGCAGGCTAAGAAAAGATGAAATATTAGTTGGGAATCCTTCTGAAGGGAAGTAAAATCGTTATTGGAGTAAACGCTGATATAATATATTCTTCAGAAATCGTTATCTGTATAAAAGCTGATATGATTATTCCTCATAAAAACTTATTGGCGTAAATTCCGCTGTAAAGTACATACATTCCTCAGACATTGTTATTGATATTATCATTCTCAGATATATCTACCTAATTGGAGTAAACGCAGGTATAAACACTCATCACATATTTTTATTGGAGTAAACGCTAATATAGAACATTCCTTAGTTATGATTATTTGAGTAAAAGCTGATTTCACATATCATCATAATTGGAGTAATCACAAATATAACGCCTTTTTATGATATTTATTGGATTTTTTGCTCCAATATACATAAATTAAGTATGTAGGCTTTCATCATCATCATCGGCTCGACAACCTCCTTCCTGGCCTCCTTCAGACAAGTATCTCAACCTATCCCGGTCTCGAGCCGACGCGACGTCATCCAGTTGTGCACCACAAGGCTTCGGGCGTCCTGGTCTACGCCATCTCTCCAGCGCAAGCATGGCCTACCACGCTGCCGTCTACCATAGAATTTACCACAAAGGACTTTCCGAGCCGGTTCCTCTTCGCTCATGTCTACCGAGCTTAATTATTGTCACTATGTCTGCTTCAAGGTAGATTTCGTACAATTCATGATTGTACCGTCTCCGGAATCGTCCTTCCTCACAACAATTATCCTTAAGATTTTTCTCTCGATCGCTAAGAGGTCGGAGTGTCTTTTACTAAGCACCCAAGTCTCGGATCCATAAGTGAGTACTGGCAGGACCATGGTCCTGTACACCAGCAGTTTTGAAGTTATGGTGAGATTTCTGGATTTGAAGAGCTTTGACAGACTATAATAGGTTTTGCACTTATATAATACGAAAACATGCACGAGCCGTAATTATTCGGGACTGGCTGAAGTGTGATCATAGCCTCTCCGCGGTGGCCTCTAGAAACAAGCTTTTTAAAAAAAGGTTTCACAGGTTGGCAACAGGCTAATTCCCTGTTCCGTAAAATTAAAAGAATTGAAAACCGAAAATAAGCCTCGGAGGAGAGACTTGTTGAAGGAGGCCAGGGCCGGGCCCCAGTTGTAGAGCCGAAATTTAGAAATTTAGTTTTTAAATTTTCTCAAACGTATGTAATACATTTGATTTGAATAAATAAATAATAAACATAACATTTTCTAAGAGAATTTCAATTTAAGACAGCATGAAAATTGTAGGATAAAATAGAAAAATATAGTGTACAAGTTAAACTCAACAAAAATTAAATGTGGAGCAGTTAGTCAGCATATCTACTTCTCCTATAAGAAGTCTTTAATTGGGCCCACTTAAGTGTTCTCCAGAGCAACTCAATTTACCTCTTGTGTTGAGCAATATCAGTTGAATAAGTTATATCTAGCTTCTTAAAATGAATACGAATAAAGTTCTTTGCTGGAAAAACTTCACATACATGTTTATTCGGGGTCCCTAAAAAAGTTCACAGGTCTTTGTCATATCTTTTTCTATTTAAAACATTTCACCGATAATTGCAAACAGTACAAAATACATTAAATATTGTAAAATAAACCTCGTCAAAAAATAGCTCACACAGCATATAATCAATGTGACTTTTGCTTTGACTCCATTTCAATACTAATATTCTAAAGGTGTGGCCAATATGTATCAACGTTTGTTTAAAAAAAAAGTTTTATTTTCATTAGGTGAATAATGTGAATTTAGGAGTTTGGACATCAATTAATGACGACATTAAAACCTCTATATTGCACGTGTGATAAATAAAAATCTCTACGAATATTATAACTAATCTTTTTAAAGTCCATAATTATGTTAATAAGTGACTGAGTTATGGCATAAATTATGAAACTCTGTCAGTTGTGGTGTAAATTCAACATAAGCTTATAATGGTTTCTTAATTCATAGATAAATGTTATTATAAATAAAATGATATGGAGCTTCTATTTCAGCCACACATTTAGAAACTTGCTATTTCAAAATCTAGTTTTCAGTATGAAGTACTTACAGTTATATTAATTATATTATTTTTACATAAGGTTATTGCTATCTTTCAGCTTTGATGATTTTAACAAAATTTGTAAAAAAAAAAAAAAATTGATAACAAAACATTGTGATTGTGACATTTTAATTTGTATGCGATAATAATACAATTGTAACACCTAATTTCTAGAAATATGAATATTTACATATCAAAACATGTACAAACGAATAAACGAATACAGCATTAAATTAATTTTTAACATCCACACCTTAGTTTTTTTGAGATACATTTTTTATGAGAAAACATAATTAGTACATTGATAATCATTAGCTATTCGATCCGAATGAATCACAAACTTATTTTTGTAAGTCTTGGAAACTTTATCAATGTTTTCTTTTTTTTCTTGAGAAAATCTAATTTTATTTTTGAAATTTTATTTTATCAAAAATAATAATATATAATAATAAATAAAAAAATTAATTTTTTAGTACTCACTTAATGTAGGGAATATTAGCTGGAATATGATATTTAGCTCCTGGATCAAAATCTTTTTCTGATCGCAGTCTAGGTGGTTTAATTCCTCCGTATCTTTCTCTAAAATATTTAAAAAAAAACATACTATAACTTGTATTCCATTGGAGAGAGTTTTTAAAATAAAAATACATTTTTTCTTAAATCCAGAACATTCAATGGTGCCTATAGTCACCAGTTAAAATAAATCATTAAAATGTATAAAGACAATTTAATAAAGTGACCAACTTTAATCCTTATTTCAACATAAATGTATCGAAATCAAATAGCATTTGTTAAACTACTAAGAATATTTATAAAGCAAAAATTTCAGCTTTTTAATTTTTCGTTTTTATTTTTTCGAACGTAAATTCTGCAAAATACTTTTTTATATTAAAAATTCAAAATAAACATTCAAGCATTAAAAATATTTTTTAATTCTAAGACTATCAAGTCTTAAACACATTGACAATAATATAAGTCTACGTCAAAAAGTCGTAATTTAATTTTGTTCATATATTAAGCTTTTAAAAAGTTAGTTTTTTTTGAGAAAAAAAAGTTAATTGTTTTATTTAAAATATTCGATATTTTATCAATATCAAATCAAAACCAAAAACGTGTAATAAAAGGAAAAAATATGAATTAAATATTATTTTCATTAAAACCTACACCTACGTTTGTATTCACAAGATCTTGTCAGTTGAACTCCAAGATCAAATATGTTCAACTCAGTCACGTATTTTACTTATATAAAATTGAATAAGACCCTTCAGCGTCTTATAAGTTTGACGCATTGCTTAATTTAATAAATAAAGAAGACTTAAACTAAAATTTTAACGAGAGTTCATAAAATACAACTCAACTCACCTCAAATCCCAAAAATGACAATTCATGGTATCCTTCTTTGTCCGTCCGCTATACAAGTCAAATCTCCAATTATCCAATGCCAATGCAAATGGCAAAAAAGCAACTTTATCCAATGCCATTGTAAATAAATAATTAATATCATAAGAATAATCATCAACAGATCTTTGAATTAATCCAATAGTTTGTAAATGTTTTAATGTTGAAACTGATAAGGTTATTGCATCTCCAACAGCTTGATGAAAAGCTATAAATACATAAAATATTTCACATATATACTCGTACATAATTTCTATTAACTGTAAAACAAAACTAACCTGGATTTGCTCCATTTCGAAAAACCTTCGGCTGATGTCGATAAGCTAAAAAATAATGAATATGTGCCATTTCATGATGTACACTTATCAAACTTTTCTGATCGATATTTGCACACAATTTAATTCGATAATCATGTCGATTACAAAAATCCCAGGCTGATGGTTCACACAAAACAACACGATCAAATGGTTGCTGGAATATTGAGCTTGAATAGAATTCCGGTCCCAGGGCTGTAAAATTGATCGATGTAAAAAAATCCTCAGCTGTTTGGTACATAGCAGCCGGTGTGTAACCAAATTCCTTCATTCTTTCACTAACATCTATTATTGTTCGTCCAGGATAGGGAATGATTATGTCTAATATATTCATCCAAGATTGTCCAAACATATTGCCAAGAATATGCTCTGGAATTGGAGCGTCGCGACTTATTTTCTCAGGACCGTAGTATTCTCTCAGCTTACGACGAACATAAGCGTGTAGAAGCTCATAGAATGGGCGAATTTCTTCCCAAACCAACTCGAGATCATCATGAAAGCTACCTGATTCAAAATTCATATACCAATATTGCCCACCATCTGTCATGTCTGAGAAGGAAGTGTTAAAGAAGGATTTGAAAGTAAAGTAATATTTTTTTTTTGGACTTACTATTGACCATTGCAACATCGTTCATCACATCGATAAGTTGCTTATAACTGTCCCGCATTTCTCGGCCGGCTTTTCTATGATACTCCGTCCATGTGTATTCCAATTCGCCCCAATCTCGACTTTCCGCCATAATGTCCCGCAGGTTTGGATAGTATCTTAAACCACACTGAAAAGGTTGCTGGTAGGCACATATTTTGGCTTCATTGTAAAGAACCAGCATTTCATTTATCAAACGATTGTACTAATAAAACAAAAAAAAAAATAAGATGCATTAAAATATCAAGAGAATTAAGAAAGTAATCAACCTACCCTCTCCAACTGATCAAAGGGCAGACTATTTGGCCCCGCTTCAGATAGTAATTGCAATTGTCTATGGAGCTTTCGATCAATAATCAAATTTCGGTCGATTCTCTTTGATTGTTCTGCTACCTGTCGTTGATATTCCGCATACCTTTGTTGGGCAAGGAGCTGCAAAAAAAATAATGTTTCAATGTTAAACCACATAAGATCCCTAGAATTAACAAATCTAGGCCAATGTTAGGCCCTTGAAACCGGCACAACTTAATACGTCTCTTTGACCGCATTTAAGTTATCTTAACCACATGGTGACACGTAAGTAGAGGAACTTAGGTACCCTATACTACTGATTAAATCACTTTGTAGAGGAAAATTAAATAAAATAACTACGGGAAATTTTCTCATACACAACATGATCGTGATCGTGTATCTTATTCGCACGCGATGAATGTCAAGACAGAGATAATTTTGTTTTCTTGTTGTTGTTTTTTTTTTTTTATTTTTGCACCCATTTTAGATCCTACTTACCGCTTCGTTTTGAGTAAAATCATTTACATTTGTCTCGAAATTCCATTGAGCTCCTACATTTTGCGTACATTCTTGTGATCCTTGATGATCGATTTCCACCAAAAAATTTCGAAGTTTCTCCATTTCGATTTGCGTGCGACGTTCTTGTTCGAAACGATAACGATCTTCATTAAATCGATCATTTGAATTATAACGATCAGTTGAATTATATTGATTTGGATTTGTTGGATACCGATCGTCCTGGTAACCGCCTCTATTTATTGGATACGGATCGTTTGGATTGTAAGGTCTTCGTGTGGTAAATTGGTCCTGATCGTTGTTTCTATTCAGATATTCCCGATCGCGGCTAGGTTCATCGCGACTATAAGGAGAATCTGACGATCGATTTAAATACATATTGGGATAGTTTAAGCCATATCTCTGACGATCATCATAAGGTTGTCCATTCTAGTTGATGAAAAAAAAAATCTCAAAAATATTGAAGATCGAGAAATTTTCTTTAAACTCACTCTAAAATCATCCCCACGATCATCACTATTATCATCCGAATAAGGTGGACCAAATCGATCACTTCGATTGGCATCGCCATAACGAAGAGCATTTCCTCCATTATTAGGAGTGTAACTATTGAAAACGATATCCGGTCTTGTTAAGGGTGTGGTTAATGGGGGTAGATCTAATTGTGGATAGGCTTGTGATACTACAAGTTTAGACATTACAAAAATCCATACCGCCGGAATTTTCGCAGACATTTTTGTTATTGTTCTTCACAACGATCGAGGATACTTCAAAAATATATGCGCATATATTGGATTTTGTTTTCGAATTTCCACTTCAAAACTTAATCACGACTAAAACACGACTGGAAAGTATATGAGGCTGAACAAAAAATACAATGACAATAACTTAAGAATAAATTTATTTTCACAACTTGGTGGGGGTTGGTTATACTATGACGAAGACGACGACGCCACTGACGACGACACACGGCATTTTCCGCCTGCCTGCAATGAAACTGTGTTTTTTTTTAATTTTTTTTTTTTATTTTAGCATATAACATGTGAAAATTATTATCACAATATTATATGCGGGTAGGTAATAGACAGTGGTAATAACCTCATTTTTTCTCAGCTTATAGCTTAGCTACATACACCTAAAAAAAAAACGAATACTGAAATTAGTAATTTTGTATTTTGAAGGTATTATGAAAATTTCTCATAATGTAAAATATTATCGGTATACTGTAGGAGAGGAATTTTTGGAAAAGACCTACACAAGTTGAATGAGGTTTGTATTTTTTTTATTTGATACAAAACATTTATCTTTTTATTTGACAAACCGAAAACAATTTTTATTTGATTATCATAAAAGAGGAATTCTGTTTGGGTAAAGGCAATCGCAAAATTTTGTTTTAAATTATTTTAGTTCATTTGGTTTTGTTTCCATCTAAAAAAAAGGTCATTCCAATCTAGATTCTTTATCCACATATCACATATTTTAAACTAAATACATACATATGTACATATATTCGAAGGACATCTACATATTATAATCTAAAGATAAAACAGCAAAATTCTATTTTGCCAATTTTATTCGACAAAAATCTTTTGACATAAAACAAAATTTGAAAGTATGAAAATTCTTTGAAAGAAAAAAGTTCGCAACTCAACTCTTTTGTTTCACATAATTTTTTTTATCTTGATGTTTTTATTTCTTTTTTGTCAAAAATCAAATTGAAAAAAAAAACGAATGACCTACAGTACTACAATATAGTTAATTTTAGGAGTTTATTTGTGTGCAGTAAAAATTGCAACCGAAATTTGTTGCATATGTCAAGGCGATTTCAAACGGTTTTATTATTGTTTCTATATTTCTACTAACTATCTATCTACCAAGTAAAGTTAGCTAATGAAAATAACATATTTTTTTATTACATGTTGTAGTAAAATAACCACAAATTTATTCATACATACTTTGCATTTATAGAGGATGATTAGTTTTTACAGTTAGGTATTTAAAGTCACAGTACCATGCATTTGCATTGTATGTAAGGTCGTACCATTAAAGAAAGAGAAACAAAAATCTTTTCGATGAATACAATATTTAAAAAGACATGTAAGAATTATGATGAATAAATGATAAGTTTTTTTTCCGGGATCGCTATTTAATTTTTTTCTAAGTCTGATTCATGTTTAATGTTTTAAAACAATGTACCGGCTTAATTACTTAATTAATCTATAAATCACAATGAGAGAATGATACCGACTTGCACAAATTTAAGATAAGATAGAAAATTAAGTTTAAAAAAATGTAGAACGGATTAAAGTTGTTTTCATAGAGCACTAATATTCTGTGACATCAATATTCATGGGATCTACTTGGTGTCTCAGAATATTTGTCATTTTTATAAATATTGATTGTTCCTATTTTCGTGACCTTTGGTTGAATAATTTTTTTATCCCTAACCGGGCTACAGGTTTTTGTATAGAAAAGGTATTTTTTTAAACGGATGCGTCGCGACACGGCGTAGACTAGCCACTTCACATATCCCCACAGAAAATAGTCGGTGTTGAATCACACAATCTTGGAGGCCAATTTACGGGTCCGAAACGTGAAACTTTGCGGTTACCAAACGTTTCCTTTAATAAATCAATTGTGACACGTGCTGTGTGACAGCTCCTGCACATCATGGTTGTGCAATTGAGGAACGAAAAAGTCTGTAATCATGGCTCTATAGCGTTCACCATAGACTGTTACATTCTAGCCAGCATCGTGATTCCACCAGCCAATAAAGCACAATAAACTGTCAGTTTTTCTGGATGTAACGGTTTCTCAATACCCATTTGAAAATTATCTTCAAGTTCTGCAAATATTATCTTTTCAAATTCAAACACTTTATTAAAATGTTCAAAACGGAGAAAAAAAAACGTTTTACATTTCCTATGTATTTTTTTATTTTATTTTCCTATCGAAATTCTTCTTAATGAATAAATTATTACTTAAACTAAAATACCCTAAGTATAATGTACATCATTTTGAATTTGTAAAATAATTAAAACTAATGAAGGTAGTAGTTTAGTAGTTTGGTTCATTTGCTTTTGTTTTATCAAACGCATTCTGTAAAAGAAAACAAAAAGTTGTTATTGGGAATAAATAAAAACAAAATGTAATGAAATAATTATAACTTACGTTTTGACTCAATCCATCCAATGTCTTCTCTATTAACTTGATTAATTTGTTGTAACCAACCGTATAATGGTTTGAAGAATTCTAAAAATCCTGAAACATCCAATTGGCTATCACCTGTTAATGCATAAAGCACTTCTTTCCAGGACTTTGATGATCCAAGGGACATTGCATTTCTGAAAATAAATATAATGTTTTGTTTTAGTTAAAGAGTTTGAGAATGTCAAAAAAATAATATTGCAATCAAAATAAAATTAAGTTTAGCCACTTTTAAAATTTTGCATAGTTCCTTTCGCACTTTTAGGACCACATATTTATAAAATCTATTAAAAAAGTACTTTTCAGTCTGAAAGTTTGTTATAACCCGCGAACCGTACTATTGCCAACTTTTAAACAAAAAACTGTTTTTCGCGAACAAATACTGAGCGGAATACCGCAGTTTCGTCAGTATAACAGTCCCTCCAGAAATGTAATAAAAAATCTAAAAAATATATTTACTAATGCTGCTAAAAACAATCTAGGTCTTACTGGTAACTTTACGGGGAACATAATTTTTTAAGAACTTTGCTTTTAAAATCGAAAGAATGGCCGTGCTTTTTTACTGAGAGTTTGACCTGCCACTCAACAAAATTTTAACCCTCAAACAATATACCAAACACACATATTTTTACTTTTTGTTCGGTCGAATGGCTTTTGGGAACAAAATTGGTTAGAACAAATTTTTGAAAACTGCGCGAAAACTGCTGCTATGAGATCAAATAAACCAAAAAAGAAAAACTAAATACAACATGACTGTCATTAGAGAAAAAATGAACAAGCATAATATACAATCCATTATGTGAATTGCAAAAAAATTGATGATGCATCATATAAATACAAATTTAAAAAAATCATAAATCTTTAGAGACTTTTTTCTAAATACGAGTACATACGAGTATGTCTATTTTTTAGTATTTATTATACTCGTGCAATTAAAAACAAAATTTCAACAAAAATATTCCCCTGTTTTCATTTTCAATTGATGTTTTTCCAAAATCCAGATTTATAATATAATAAATATTATACCTGACCATTTTAAACAAAATGTGTATAGCAATTTTTTGAGCAAAAGATGTTATCGACAAGTACCGTTAAATTCGTAAAATTTCAACTTACCCTCCAAGAAATTGAGCATAAACTTAAAGTTGCAAGTTTGAAGATAATCGGTCTAGTAGTTTTAGCTGTAAGTCGAGGTACCGACAGACAGACCGAAAGACAGACACACTTGCGGGACCTTACTTTTTTCGCTTTTCTATCATCCTAATGTTTGATCTGTTTATATGTATATCTAGCTTGATTCTTTTTTACAAATCTAAAACTTGCCCTATATACATATATGTATATGTATATGTATTCGCACAGAAACAATTATCAAAAGAAAAATTGTTAAAAAAAAACTGAAAAAAAAGTTCTCAAAAAAAAATTAAGGGAAGTGTATATTTTTTTTTGAACGGCGAGAATAAAAATTGACCAAAAATTAAACTGCAAAAAAAATGTATGGAAAAAAATGTTCGTCTTCAAAAAAATTCTGAAAAAAATGTCGAAGATACATTTTCCAAAAAAAATTCTGTTAATGAACATGTTTGGCCGGGAATAACAAAGTTGGAATATATTTCAACCGCGTAATGAGTCATTCTGCAGTCCATCATCTAATCAATGTTTGGCGAAAACATACGTATTAATAACTTATACCTTTCTTAAAAGATTAGAATTAAATCATTTTTAATAGCTAAGTCAAGTTATTTAAAGGAAAAGGATGACTCTGTAGGTATGCTGTATTTTTTTTAAACCTATTGTTGATTTTTAATCAAACGGTAAAAACTGAGTTTTTCTTTGAACTGCCATAACCACATTTTTATTAGAAAATTATTTTTCACTGTTTCAACTAAATTAAATAAGCCTCTTATAGCGTCATTCTAATAATTATGAATCTACATATGTTTGTTTGTTTTACCGTTAACTATTTAGTAAAGTGATAATTTGCAATGCAATATTTATGTGGTCTTAACTTACAATATCAATGGCCCAATTTCCTTTTGTCCTGAAAGATCGCACAAGTCCAGTGGATATCCAGGATCATCTCTTCGGTATTGACCAGTTCTCTCACAAAGTCGTTTGTAGATTTGAAATTGCAAAAGTATGCTCATTGTAGGACTAAATTTAAAAAAAAAAACAGTTAAAACTCCACAAAAAATCAAAACTAAAAAATTCAAAAAAATTGATTTACCTTGAATAATTATCATCTACTTCGATTAATAATTTCGATGGAGCATCAAACTGCTCATGACTACGCTGTACTGGTGGTTTTGCTCCAGTGAATTTTTCAGTCAATTCCCAAAAAGCGCAGTTGTCCATATTTTGAATTCGATCATCCAATAAATCAACTCGATATTTATCCAAAACATAGAAGATCGGTATGAGAAAGACATTACGGAGGCCCTATAAATGGATATTAGATTTAATTTAATTGTTGAGATGTTTGTTGGTTGATAGAGCTTACAAGCAAATAAAGTCGATTTATTCTTCCTTCATATGAACTATAAACCGGGCCGGCAAGTCCAATTTTCTCCAAGAACCTCGGTGATGTCGCTGAAAGAGTCATTGCTTTGCCAATAGCTTCACCAAAATTTGGCACGGGTTCTTCTTGAAACAAAGTCGGAAGGTTTTGATAGGATTTGATGTAATAATAATCTGAAACAGCTTCGAACATATTTGTGTAACGTTCTTCATCAGCCATTGGACAGTACGATAAATTAATTTGATCCGAACTGTAGTACTTCCATGTTTTTGACCAACAAGTCATTAATCGTTCATCGACATCAAATTTTGGTTTGGCATTTTGGACCCAGAGTGTTCTGCACAAGAAAATTAATAAAATTCAAAAGATTCTCAAAATCCGTCGAACTTCTAAGAACTTACTGGGGAATTGGCGGCATTCCGATTGATGTATAGAATTTAGCAGCTACTTCAATCAATCCATACGGTGTTGTTATACCCTTGCCAATAAGCCCGTCAGTAATATTAGCAAGACCAATTGCTGGATATGGTAAATCAATGGTCCAATCGCCATTCATATCGCGGTATGAATTTCCAATGAATTTTTCAGCAAGGTGCTGTGGATATGGCTCATTATACCCTATCAAATCTGGTCCATATTTAAGTCTCAAGGCCGATCTGACAAAAGCATGGAATTGTAGGAAAAATGGTCGGAGAATTAGCATGACCTTATCTAAGGTGGCTATTATTTCACCAGGTTCGCCTTCGATGTCTCGGAGCCAATAGTCTGAAGGCCTCGAGTAGCCTAAAAAGAAATACGTAATTTAAAAACAATGAATTAATACAAGTCGATATTTACTGAAGTTAACTAGGGGAACCATACAAGTTGAGCTGTGAGGTAAGGAGAAGCAGTCGTGATAGCAGTCGGTGTAAAAGAACAAGGGAATAAGAAGACAAAGATGGGAAATAAAAAGATGAAGAAAAAGTTTAAGAAGGAGCAGAAGAAGAACCAAAAGAAGAAGTAGATAAAGAAGATGAACTATAAAAAAGAAGCTTAAGAAGGAGTATGAATAAGAAAAGCTAATTTAAGAGTGGTACAAGTGGAAAAGCTGATAAATAAAGAAACGTGATGTCTTGGCTATGAATTAAGTTTTTAGTCACGTTTGAATAAGATTTCAGAACTTTTAAGTTTTATACCAGAAATACAAGCGAACTGGACGAACAAAACTCAGCTGATTAATAATAAGACAATGAAAGCGTTTTAATTAAGGTTACACAATTCCGGAAAAAAAACAATAAAAATGAAGACTAACAGAAGTAAAATAAGAAAAATATGAAGATCATAAACATTATCTACTATAAGTTAGAAATGATTAAAGTGAAGAAATTAAAAGGAAATAAAAAGAAAAATTTAAAACAGTTTAATATGTACATACATCGAATAAAGTGAAGGTGAAGGCTTAACTAATCTAGAAAAGGAATAGGAATTCAATGGAAAAACCGAAAAATCAAAAAGTAAATCTTATTGAACTTGAAAGCTAAGCATCAGAAAATTTTAAAACGTTTTGAATGGGCAGACAAAACTAAGGAGATGAAGATTAATCTTAGAAAGAGTTAAAAGAATAAATTAAATTCACTAAACGACTAAAACAAAATAGAAAACTTAAAATATAATAAATAAATAAAAACCGAAGAATATAAAAAATTTATAGAAGAAGAATAAAAAAAAATAAATTTAACCGAAGCACCAATAATTAAATAAGTGGAAAAGGTACAAAGGCTAGAACGCAATACAAAAAGGATTTAAATTAGTAAAAGAACGTGGAGGAAGGAAGACCAATCAGAATTATACAAAAGTTTAAAAAACGAAGCATTAGATTTTTTTTAAATAAAAAGAATCAGGTGAAGACCTTGCCAAAGAACAAAAGAAATTCAATTGAAAATGCAGTTAAACGAAATTAAAAAACAAAAGATGAAATTAAAAGACACCTTGTCAAACTTACCATTCAAAGCCGCTGTTTTCTTATAAAGCTCAACAAATTTCGCAAATGAATACTTGCTCTTCGAACCCGTCTTATCACGCCATTCCAACCAATAATACTGCAACTCATCAACATTCATTGTATCATCAATAATTTCCTGAACTTCTGGAATCAATCTCAAAGTGCAATTGTTTCGGTCCTTAAACGAACACAATCCAACATTTTTATAGATTTCACTCATATTTGCTACAATTTCTTGCAACTGCATTTTATCCCCTTCATCCAAAGCATCATAACCAGGATCTGGAATCTGATCTAATTGCCTTTTCAAATTCGGATTTGTTAATTTTGCTCGTTTAAGTTTTGAAACTTGATTCGAAATGTCTTTTATGTAATCCATTGTTCGGAAGATTGGATCTTCTAAGCTTTCGGGAAGTTCCTTTGGATCACTGACTTCTTCCCGCCAATTGTATTCAACTTGATTGTTGTACAATACAGCAAGGCGTTGATTGACTTCGTTGAGGAATTTTTCTGTGACGACATTTGGATCGTTCGAGTAGTCTTGAGATGTCGTCGATATGACCGAAATCTGAAGAAGAAACGGAGTGAAATTGACAACAACCATAATATTTACACAAAAAAAACTCACCGCAAATATCAGTATTCTTAGGAAATTCATTGTGTTAGTAATTTTGATATCATAAATATCTCATGGAATCTGTAAAATATAAAAAAATCAGTTAAAACAAAAAAAATATAAATATTAAAAAGAAATATAGGTACATAGTATGTTATAAAATTGGAATTCAGTCCAAGTACATCAAATAAAAATGAAAATCCATCAGCAAGGAGCCAGTGCTAATTGGTCTTAAGTAATTGCCGGCACCTGATGGTGCATGTTAAAACAAATAAAATTACTTCATCAGAACCAAATACAACAACTACAACAACAACACAAAAAAATAATTAAGCTCGTGCAATTGTTTTATAACCTCTAACCGTTAAAATTGTTCATCGCATTTATCTGAAGGAGATCTTGGCCAACAAGTTAATATGATTTATACCTACGTTCTACGTAGAGTAAGAAATATAGTCTAGAAGGTAAAGTAGTTTTATTAAATTGAGATTGATATCGCTTAAAAAATTGAAGTTAAGAGTATTAGCCAATTTGAACTGATTTCGTTAATTCATCCCTATTGCGAGTATTAACTATAAATTTCTAGTTAATAAATTGGAATGTGGGATTTTGATTTGAACTGACTAACAGAATGCGATTTGCGATGGAGCCATAGACGGAGGTGACATAAAATGTCAAAGAATTCTGCTGCCGCAGCAGGAAAAATTAAAAAAGTGTGATTCAGTCTGTTAATTTTGATTTAGATTAATAGAATCACTTATTCTTATCAGAATGAAAAGATTTAGTGAGAAGGAGGCAATATAGCGTTTTACGTTGGTTACTTTGATCCCGACAGCATTACAATAAATGTTTCAGGCAAGTGATTGTTGAAGAAAATGAGAAAAAAAATTCGGGGGCAATTAGGACTAGATGAAAACAGGGAAGTGTCCTCAAAATTGAAAAATTTAAGTCTCGTCACTTTGTACCAACTCTGAATTTTTCAGGTCCTATCTTTTTTGGGGAAAAAATGAGCAACGGCAATGATTCTAGAGGCTAACTAACTAATATTGGAATATTCAAATTTATGTTTTAAAACTACAGGGTACTGTGGGCCCTGATAAGATCTAGCAAAACACGCTTCTTACAGAAACAAATTCAGACAATTTTCTATACTCCTCTGAGTACATTACCAACGAAGTCAAATTCGGAATATTTGCTAAGCTGAAGACAAGCTTTTATTTTATCAGAGAATCTACCAAATTTCAGTCAGTGATCATTAAATAACAAATAAAAACTTGGCGTACTTTAAAACTCATAACTTGTCGCGGCTTTTCGGAGTTTTAGTTTATGTAATGGGACATTCATTTGGTGGTTTCAACTTGGTAGTACTCGCATTTGACACCTGTAGAAGTCAGCTGTCATCTGAAGTCTCAAAATATTAGTTGAATGTTTGCCATTTATGATAATGGATCGTTTAAGAATCGAATAACGCTTTAAAATTATTAAAACTTACTACATACAAATGTTGTGTAGCAACAAATTTTTGCCTATTACGTAGTAGACCGACTACGCAAGCAATCGGTAAAATTGTGAAGAGGGTGGTAGTGTTACTGACGTCGCGTCGCAAGGCCTGTATATCTGATGATCCAAATTTATCGACTTCCCTATAACCGACACAAAGCCACACTACATGACCAATTATGGCTTTATAGATTGAGGAGTTTCCTGTCGCTTGGCCAGCCTATGATACAACAAGTATAGGTGATAGGTTCAAAAGGTAGGTAATTTCTAATCTAACGAAGAACAGGTGCATTGATGATAAATGTACCAACAAGCTTAGATTTTTCGTTATAAAATTTCGAAACTATTTGTTAAGAGTCGGTAATCTTTGCAAGTGGACGTGATTTTTTTTTGTAATTTTTTGGTATATCTGATTACTGGCCCAATTTTTTAGGGGCCATCCTTGTTTCATGGTAAACCCCAAGTTAACGCATGAAAAAAGTTTTTCAGTGAATATAGATCTGACATCAAGTATGAATTTCACGAAATGTAACTTTACATTTACAGACTATATAAAATCATAATTATTTCAATTGACTTGTGAACATAAATTGTTTGTTTATTATTTGATTGCTCTGTTTGATATCATATTATATGCAGCTAATTCAAGTCAAGATTAATTCCTATACCTACCTATGTGTGTAATTATTCTAAGACTAACCAGTTACTCAGTTCAGGTTAAGGCCAGTTAAACAAACAAAACTCTTTTAAGAGACTCAAATATAAACAACACCTATCTGTCATTTCTATTAAAGTTTTAGCTAAATGAGACACTTTTATTTTTGTAAGTGATGCCTAATTTTGAATAAAAATCATTTAAAAATTTATTTTAATACAAATTTAAATGATAAACTATGGATATGTTTAATTTATTTCTAATTAGTTGAGTGGAAATGAAGCAATCACATAACCAACAAAAATCAATATCTAATATATTAACTATTCATAGAATATTAAAAACATTGTTTTTCTTGTTTTCATATTCTCTTAAGATCATGCAGGAGGAAGATACACATATACACACATCAGGTATATCAACCTATTTAATAAACAATTTATTATAATTTTAACAATAAAATCAGAAAAGTGTTTCATCAATATGTAATGGTATGAAAAATGCATGGTGAACCAAAACCAGAATAACTGCAAATTTTATGGAATTTTGAATTCTATATTAGGATTTATAATGACTACTAAATAGCTAACATGTTAAAATTAGTTAATTAATATTTTAATCTTATATTGGGACCAGTTAAAGGCAAAACAGCTTGCATGTCACCACAGGTTCTAGTTTTGTGAAGGTACATTAAAGGAGGTTTTGATTTAAAAGATATTTCACTGTATTCAATTTAAAGTTTGTATTTTATTAATTCACTCTGGTATTGTGGCTGCATATCATTTTACCTTAAAAATATTGCAATAATTTCTGTCCTGGAATCATACAAAATTTGAATGATTTTGAACAAACTGAACATTATTTTATGTACAATTTCTAATTTATTACTTTACACATGGACTAAATGCTTAGTTATCAAAGTAGTTTGATAAAAGTAATTTTTTTTAAGTAGAATAATTTCTACCAAAATTGCACAAAAAATTGAAATTTAGTCCCAGAACGAATTAACCTCTTTTATTTATAAAATTCGTATATGAACAATTTAAATCTGTGCCTTTAAGACCATAAAGACAACTCTCAACCTTTCCTTATTTTATTTTATTGCCAGTATATGACTGGACCCACAACTTTTTAACAAATCCGAAAGACTTGGGTGAGAGGAACTTCATTCTTATATAACGATGGTAGAGAACGAATGCGAAAAAAGTTGGACCCGGAACACTGTCTATCGGTCTGTTTTGACCTTTATTTAACTAAGTTATTGAAGTTTGAAGATTTTCTTGAAACTTGGAGTTTAAGGTAAAATAAGAAAAGGCGAAATGAAAATTTTTTAGCTCCAAAAATACCGTTAAGTGTCATAATCACCGTTACAGGAAAACTTATTTATTTCGAAAACGGTTTTGATCAATTTTTTTTAGAATTTTTATTATTTGGTCAAAAATTTAAAAAAAAAAAAAACTTTGCTTACGGTGTGGTGTTTGCCCCAGAACCGTATTTTCTGTTTTCAATTTTCACACAAACGGCTTGATGGAGTACGATCAAATTTTTTATAAAAGAGATATCCTATTATGTTAACAATACATTTCGGACTTGAAATTTGGGGGTGGCCCCTGCGGCGCGGCGCCGGCGCGCAGTGGAGGTAGTGCTTGACTACAATTTATTCTATATTCCCTTAACTGAACGCCACTCCTGGGATTTAATGAGATAATCAAAACCTAATTTCTCAATCCACTGTGCTAACAAAAATCTGTCCTATTCTTCTATTTCTTCTAACAATGCCTAATTTATAACACCCTAAAAAATAAAAATAATTTTTGACAACATTCTCAAACATTTAAAAAAAACTAAAATTAAAATCGTACATACGTATGTACTCGTACTTAAGTAGAGCATAATTTTTTTCGGCACATGGCGCAACGGCCGGCATATTTATTGATTTAATTTAATTTTTTAAGTTGAACTTTGTTAAAATGTGTGTGCTTACTATCACAAAATTCGAATGAAGTTCCTCTTATCTTTTTTGTTCTGTGATTCATACGAAATTTTTTTTAAACATTGCAGATAAGCGAGATATTATTGGAATTAAATGTTTGAAAAAATGGATGTTGGTGAATGTTACATTTTTTGGACTTCAAACTACAATTCTTAATGATCAAATGATCAAGTAGTAAGTAAAGTAAATGATCAGTGATCAAATACCGAACCAGTTTATTTGGAAAACATATTTCTATATTTAATAGCCTTACAAAAGAAATCTTGCTTCCCTAGATTATCTGAAAAAGTGATTTCTAAGTTATCAAAGAACACTGCGTCTCTCTTCAAGATAAAAACGTATTAAAAATAAGTTCATTATTATTAACACAAAGGGTCAAGAACATCATATGACTTCAAGTTAAGGCACATAGAAAATAAAGTGCCATACTGGATCGCACGAACTTGCACCTATGTTAAAATATAATTGTATTATAGTAGATCATATTATTTATTACACTGCACACCACAAAAAAACAGTTTTATCACAATATTAAATTGAAATTTTACAAAACGATTTTTTTCTTAATTGTATGGCAGGTTTCGCTATTTTCGCTATTTTAACCTATTAAAAATCCGTTTTATACCCAATTAAAAAAAAAGTATCGATCCGTTTTGAAATATTTAATTTTCAAAAAAATATTTTTTTTTTCAAAACTCAATTTTTTTTTTGAAAATGAAAGTGTTGAACATTTTTATAAATTTGAATTGCTTTCCCAAAAAAAAAATTGATCACTCAAGGATAACATGAGTTGGATAAATATTTGTTTAAACTGTCGATAGATTAAAAAAAAAAACCGGACTCGGTTTTTTAAATACAACATATTATGTATTTATTTCGAATTTAAAAAACTTGTAATAAAAAAAGAGATACAATATATAAAAAGAAATAGTTTCCACATTTCTGGAATTTTATTTTTTGTGCATTAAAATTTGTTTGGGCTTTTTATTTATAAAATACCTGGAGTTGGGGCATAGAATCTGCACGTGGTACCCAAAATGATGAATGGGTAATCAAACAGGTTTTGCTGTATTTAATTCGTATTTTGTTACATTTCATCTAAGATACAGCATAGAAGTAGGAGATTTCATTAAAAATTTCGTTTACTGGTTTATTTGCAGGTTTCTGCTAATTCTAGCATTTTTCTTGCGGAAAATTAATTCAAAAATATGTCTATATTTTTTTGGTCCCATGAACCTTATTTATTGCTGGAAATAAATTTTCTGAGCCTTAAAACCATAGATAAGATTCAAAAACGTGACACTGATTCAGTTCCACCTTTAAGAAATATCTTTTTTTCGAAATTAAATCTGCTTGGATAATTTTATAATTTGGATTGAACTACAATTCAATTTGTTTTCGATTCAAAATTTAAAAACTAGGCGGAGCGGACCTAATTAAGCTATAGTCCAAAGGATATCGCTAAGGTCAGAGACACTCTATTCTTGACAAGTGACAGTGACAATCTGGGAATATTTTTAAATCAAAAATAAACACTTCTGCTTTTAAGGTGCCACCGGCTGCAGTTGAATCCCAAACCAATTTGACACCTTGACATTATGACAGCCCTACTAACTAACCACCACTTCATGGGCTACTACTTTCTTAGATAGAGATAACTTTTTAAGAATTAATGACAAATACATAATACAATTAACTGTTTAAAGAGTACTCGTGTTTTGTTTATTTTGCTAACACCATTATCATTAATATCAACGAATTAGCAATCATTTGCCTAGATTTTTTTATAATAACAAATTATTTCGCCTTAATGACCCGTAAGGTCATTAGCCGTCCAACAATTACCTATACTTTAACTACGGAAATAAAATTATTCAATGATTCTTGACTCTCAACAAATCAAATGAGAATAAACCAATTATTTGACTTTGAATAGATTTTATATTCAATTACAAAACGTAATTATAAACACTTTACACTCGGAAACTATTAAAGATACAAAAATAATCAACAATCAACATGTTATTTCAATTAAATGCCTTCTGTTTTTTTTTTGTTTTGTTTAAATTATCTTAAGCCTCGAGCGCACCTCATTAAAGATAAAAAAAAACATCTATAGAGCCATGATATAGAGAGATAACTGATTCATTGTCATATTCAAGAGTTTAAACTTTAACTTATTCACCTCACATCAAAATGAAGCAACAACATTTTACGCAATAAGCGCATATTCCAGTTTTATATCCAACAAAAAAAAACACAATTAAGATGACACATTTCTTTTTTTTTAACTGTGTCATGACAGTTTCTTATGGATGTAGATTTATAAATAAATTTCGTGCGTAAAAATTAAGATAACTCAAAAGACACAACATAACTTTCGGATAACTTTCCATTTCCGCCATTAGCCTCAAAAGATTAAAATCATCATCCGAACAAAAAAAGAACCAAAACCAATTTATTTATTTTTTTTTTTAACTTTGAGTGATGTGTCGAAATTACACACATCAGTGTTAACAAAATTTATGACAACTCAAAAAAAAACTATTTAAAAATTTAAATTTTTTAACACAAAAAAAAATGCAACACACATGCCATGCCCTTGACCAGCAAAAAATAAAAATCAGAGAAATATCTTATAAATTAAAGCTTCTATTGGAATTTTACCTGAATATTACACCACACAAAATAGTCGTAGATAGATATTGGTTTGCACAACAAGAGCAGCAACCTTGCTTTGACTTATTATCACAAGACGATGTCAAACTATATTATCATCCAACTTGCTGATATTTAATTATTTAAAATAAAAATCATCTTCCAAATGAAATTCTCAACAACAACAAAATTCTATTTCACTCCAAACTCACTGAGATTCCACTCAAACTCATCCGAAAGTACTGACAATAAAATCACTCAAAATTTTTAAAGGGAAGATGTGTAGGCTTTATATTTCACTCAATTTATAATTCCCACTCAAAACAATTGAATTGAGTTGATTTTTTTTTAGATAATAAAGTTCAAGGATAAACTCATTCAAGATCACTCATTAAATAGCTTACTCTAAAACCGGATTTCTTCTAATCGTGTTTTGGTACTATTTTTTTTAACATTTGTCTAAATTATCTACGCGAATATTTAGTATTTCAAGGTTTTCTTGCTTTCTTGTTGAGCCAGTTTCATTAATATTTTTCTAATTTATTTATCTTTTCAACAACAGCAACATAAAAAAAAACTCATTAAAATTTTTCACATTAAAACTTCAATACAAAACAAGTTCCCCCCACAAACACAACTTTTACTTCTTCAAAAATCAAGGAAAAAAATGTCCGATTAGCTATTAATATGAGCAGCAATCGCCAAGAATTCTTTGGTTCATAATATTTAATTTACCACGAAAAGGGGAAAGTTGAATGAATTTGGCCAACAGCAGCCGGCAAACAGCTCAGATCTCACTCACGTTTAATCATATGTGACTCGTTTGTTTTTAGGTAGATATGTTAACTACTTTCGAATTTTTTTTTCAGGTTAATTCAGAAGATGTTATTACCCGATGTCTTCAAGGCAAATACTGTCGTCGGAAGTCGAAAAAATTATTCTGTTACCACACGCGCGAATGGTTTAACGAAGACTGAGCAGTGAGCGGGCCTTACCAACTTGTGATGACTTTGCTACCATTTTACCAGAGGTTGTAACTACTGTTGGCTGGGTAGCCAACTAAAGCTGACAAGTTTTCGATTTAACTATATCGACATTATTCTGTGTTGTGGTTTCAGATCTTGGGTCTCTATCTGGAACACTTCACTTTGCTTATTATTCGAGTCCGTTGGTTTTCTTGATCGGCATCGTATAGAAGCGTCGTCATGGTACATTGAGTATAGTTACACTCATCGAAAAATGCTTTCAGGTAGTTTAACTGCAATATTATAATTGTGCGCCCCATTATGGTGCAATGGCACACTTTAGGCTTCTTGCATTGGAGCTATGCCATTCCATTATAGTGGATTCCTTTTGAGGTACTCTACGATTGGTGAAAATCTAAACAACTCTTAGAAAGCTGCAATGAGAGAGGTAGGTTTACCTATACGTACAATGTATGCAGATATAAATGGTAGTAAATTAGTATTTAACGCTAATGACTTTGAGGGTCTTTGACTATAATTTGATGGTTTAATTTTATGTACATTTTTGTAGAAAGTGTAAATTTGAACCTGCACCTGAATTAGCGTTACGGGTGTTAATTTTAAACAGCGGCGCAACGATATCACTGTCTGTTTACATTTTGTTTCACTTTTTAACGCATATTACAATCACAAAATTTTTCATAGAAACGAAGTTCGTTCAACTTGAACTTGACAGGTTCATTTGTTGTTGTCTTTGTTGGTTTGGGAGAAAACTTCGGTAACATTTCGTTACTTACCTTGATGTTTCTAGATAAATTCAAATGAGTAAGATTAATTCAATTGTGATGCGAAGATGATGATGGTGGTAATTGGGGCAAATATAATAATGATGATGATTGAGGAGAACAAAAATGATGAGTTGAAACTTTGCGGTTGATGCGTGTACGAAATATGAGTATATAAAATTACAATTTGTGTTTTGAAATACAGGTTATTTGAATTGTGCGGGGTTCCCACACGCTCATCAAGTTTTTGTTCTTCTTTTTTAAATTGTGTGTTTATTTTGATTTTGATGGATTTAATTTACAAATATGAAAAAACTTTCTATTTTTTTTTGTCACTTTGATAGATGCAAGGTAAAGTATGTAGATGATATAATTTTGAATCGCGAATGGTTTTTGATTCATTTAGGGAACGGGTCGATGTTCTGGCATTTTGAAATTCGGTGACGTCAAAAATTTGTGAATCTGGATTTCTGTAAAGGAAAGTTTGGAACAGTGAGCCTATTTTTTCAAAAGCTTTTGTGTCATCAAAATAATTTTTTCAGGATATCCTATGACATTTTTCCGCAGCATTTTGCTATTAAGAAATTAATAAATAAATAAAAAAAAAAAACTTTACCATGGAGTTGAATTGATTCAGAGGGTCAAACTGTCTCACTGTTGCTGGGAGGGGTTCGAAGAAATAGACAGGTAGACAGTACAGTGATTTTATTAAAAACTATATTATTAATTAAAAACTATTTTTAAAACCAAAAACAAGAAAAATAAACATGAATGGAACTTGAGCTCAAAACTGATGTAAATAAAAATTATAAAAAAAATTAAAAAATAATAGTAACAGTGAAAAAAAAACATTTTTACTTTTTTTTGAAGCTAGAATTCCAATCAAACGAACACTGAAAACTTAATGGTTTTACCATTCTCAGTTTTTTTAGAAAGTTACAAAACATGCTGATGGTTGAGGTACAGGCATGTGAACGACAAACCGGCCGACCTATAGACAGACCGACTGGGAGACCGACAATTAGAACGATATGGAGACCGACAGGGTGGCCGACAGACAAACCGACAGACAGACCCACTTTTTTAACATTATCAGGTCTGATAAATATCTTGATGGTAAAAAGCTTTAAAAAATAAAATAACTTATATTCAGTTATTTAAGATTTCTTAAACCGTAAGTGACCGATGTTTTTTGGCGGCTGCTGTGGCTACAAAAAGCCAGTCTTGGCAAAAATTGTTCGATTTCCTTGAAGCAGCTTTTCGAACACTCGTCTTTAACAATTTTTACAGTTATTTTTGTGGGCTCTGCAGCTTTTTCCTATCAAAATAGGTTTATCAGATATAATTTTCTGTAAAGTTTTGAAAAGGTTCTTTAGCCCCCGTCGAAAATCTTGTATACTCAATTAACAAATTACTGGCTTTGCAAAAACGAACGTTAAAAATTTAATTTATTTTTAGATTTATAATTAAAATCTATAGATGAAGAGCAAAATATTATTCATATAAGTAAGGACATTTATGCGGTTTCAAAGACAATGAATGTTTTTTTATTTTTGAAAATATTTGAAAAATGAGAAAAGTATGCCTTCTCACCAACATTTACTCTAAATATGAAACAAATTTCCAAAAATAGCTATGATTAATCACATTTTCAAAAAATCATGATACCTAGATTCTTAATATGCATAGAAATCCTTAATTAAAAAATCCACAAAGCAAACAACTTAATAATAAGAAAAAAGCATAAAAAAAACCGATATCATTAATTAGGAAAACATTTCAAATAACACTTAAGCCAAAACGATTTACAAGTGTCAAATCGATAAGATATACAAAATCTTTAATATTTTTTTTATTTTGCTTGTCTCAAAACTATACTTAAAAAAAAGTTTTCAAAAGCTGATAAGATAATCATATAGCCATATAGTCTTCTAAAATGATAAGACCCGGAGATTGTATAAATTTTCTTTAAATACTCTAACCATAGAAATTTTTGACTTGAAAGTTTAAGATACTTAAACTACAAAGCTTGATTAAAGTCTTATTCTGTTCTTTAATTCATTCGTGTGTTTAACTTCGCACAGTGATGAAGTTAATTCTGTTACTTGTCGTAGGAGCTTTCGGGGTAGAATTCATTTACTTTATAGAAATTTTGAACATTTTCTATTATTTTTCGCTTTTTTTAGCTTTGTCATGGTAGAAATGCTTACTCGGCCCACTCGGAAGAAGAAGCAGCTAAATATCTTCACAATCTAAATTCTGAACTCAACAAGCAGACCAATCTCAATACCGAAGCTAGTTGGGCTTACGATTCAAACATTACCGATGCAAATGAACGAGCGAAGAATGAAGCCTCTGCTAGCATTGCCAAATTCATGAAACAAATCGCTGAAGACTTGAATGAGTATGATTGGCAAAATTTTCAAGATGAAGACTTAAAGAGGCAATTCAAGAAAATGTCAAAACTAGGCTATGCCGCTTTACCCGAGAAGGATTACGATGAACTTTTATCTACTTTGTCAATGATGGACTCAAACTACGCCAAAGTAAGAGTTTGCAGCTACACCGATCGAATGAATTGTGAAATGCAGCTAGAACCAGAGTTAACGGAAATTTTAACTACAAGTCGAGACCCTGAAGAATTAGCATATTATTGGAAGATGTGGTATGACAAAGCAGGAACACCAACAAGAAAAAGTTTCAATAGATATGTGGAGTTGAACAAGAAAGCTGCTAATTTGAATAGTAAGTTTAAAAATTTCTTGAAAAATATGAAGATCTTAAATGATCCTTTCTGCCAGATTTTACATCTGGAGCTGAACTTTGGTTAGATGAGTACGAAGATGAGACCATGGAGCAACAATTGGAAGATATCTATGAAGAAATTCGTCCACTTTATGAGCAAATTCATGGATATGTACGTTGGCGCTTAAGGCAATTCTATGGGGATAAAATTGTTTCTGAGAAAGGACCTATTCCTATGCATTTGTTGGGAAATATGTGGGGACAAACTTGGGGAGAAATTGCCAGCATTATATCGCCGTTTCCCGATAAACCTTTGATCGATGTAACTGAAGAAATGGTTCGTCAAGGTTATAACTCTAAGAAAATGTTTGAATTAGCTGATCAATTCTTCCAATCTTTGAATTTAAAGAAACTACCCAAGTAAGGATTGTCGTTAAAAGCTTTTTTGAGAACTTTTTTTTAATAAACTTCTTTTCAGAACATTTTGGGAAAAAAGTATAATTGAGAAGCCGACTGACGGCCGCGATTTGATTTGTCATGCCAGTGCTTGGGACTTTTTCCTTATCGACGATGTTCGCATCAAGCAATGCACTCGAGTTACACAAGATCAGTTGGCAACAGTTCATCATGAACAAGGGCATATACAATATTACATGCAATATCAGCATCAACCATATATGTACCGCACTGGGGCAAATCCCGGGTTCCACGAAGCTGTTGGTGATGTTCTAGCTCTATCTTTTTCCACACCAAAACATTTGGAGAAAATTGGTCTTCTCAAGGATTATAAAGCGGATGAAGAAGCTCGTCTTAACAAGCTCTTCTTGACAGCTTTGGATAAAATTGTATTTTTGCCATTTGCTTTCACAATGGACAAATATCGTTGGGCTTTGTTCCGTGGGCAGGTCAAAAGTGAGAATTGGAATTGTGCCTTCTGGAAGTTGAGGGAAGAGTACTCTGGTATTGAACCTCCAATTGTAAGAACTGAAAAAGACTTTGATGCTCCTGCTAAATATCATGTTTCTGCTGATGTTGAGTATTTAAGGTGAGTTTGTGAAGTATTTTCAGCATAATTCCCTTATTCTTCGATTTCAACAGGTATCTTGTTTCCTTCATCATTCAATTCCAATTCTACAAATCAGCTTGCGTCAAAGCTGGTCAGTATGACCCTCAGAATCCCGAATTGCCTCTCGATAATTGTGATTTCTATCAAAGTGCCGAAGCTGGCAAGGCTTTTGAGTAAGTTATGAGAAGGTTTTGGAAATATTTGAACTCAATTAATTGCTTTTCAGAGCAATGTTATCGATGGGTTCTTCCAAACCATGGCCTGATGCAATGGAAGCATTTAGTGGAGAACGGAAAATGAGCGGAAAAGCTATAGCTGAATATTTTGAGCCATTGAGAGTTTGGCTGGAAGCCGAAAATAAAAAGAATAAGGTTTATGTTGGCTGGAGTAAATCTGACAGTAAGTGGAAAATGGGGATTCACGAAAAAAGATATTTAATAACTTTGTTTGGTTTCTTTTTTCAGAATGTCGATCTTATTAGAAAAGAAGAAAAATAGCTTCTGTTATCAGTTCGCAGCATCTTCATTCATACAAATAAACATTCACAATAATTAAAAAAAAGCTTTAGTTTTTGCGTTTTTTATTTAATTATTATATTTTTGTTTTGGTATTGATATTTTTTGGGTTGATATGTATATGACATGAGCCATTTGCAAAAATAAATTGTTTTATGTGTACAATGTTTGTACATAATTTTTATTGTACTTTCGCACTGGCTTTTGGTTGTTCTAATATTTAAAATAAAATAGGAAATAGCTTATCAATTAATGGCGGTTTTATTACTGAAGCATCAGTAACATGGTCACAAGGCCATCTATATTGTTCGCTGTTATCTTAATGTCCATGTTATCTGTGTACATACAACATACATGATTTATTATACATATAGTGAAACTATTTTTTATGTTTCGCAAAAGAGTAAGATTGGTACCAAGGGTTAACTTGATTATAGTTGAGTTAACAGCATTAATTTATCGAATTTTGTTTAATATTTGAAATTATCAATAACCAAAATCGTTAGAAACGTTTGAATAAGTTATAATCTTCCGCTGTTTTTGGAGCTATATGTATTTAAAAAATTGAAATTCAAAAAAATTATTCTACGGGAGGTAACTGTTCCTCTCATATCTTGGATTTTTCTTCATTAAAAGTGAACCAATATCTATTTAAACTTATTGATTATTTTTAAAAAAATATTCGGAGCCTTCTTGCGACTTTAGGGACTAAAGAAAAAGTTTTGGATTCGTAAAAAAAATCGAGCTCAAAGTATTAATTTGAATTTTCAAAAAAAAATATTTTTTTGGATTTTTGTAAAAAAAAAAGATCTTATTTTACTAAAAACTTGAATACCAATTATTTTACAAAATACTTAACAAATTTTATATACATGTATGAAAATATGAGAAAAAGGCTAACGACTTTGAAACTTAATTTTTACCAGATGACGTCTTCAGTTTTGAGCTCATACCTCTTTTTGGCTTATTTGCAGATCAAATAATAATTTTTATGCTTTCTCATATATTTCTTTAATGATAATATTGTTCTCGCTTTGAATTTTCTTTTTAAGGCTCAAATAATGTTGTTGTTAGTCTGAATGAGTTCTCAAGTGAATCAATTAATGACTTAATTATCGTGTCCAAAAACTAAGATTCTTTTTGGTTGTTTCAACACCAATCTCACTCACATTTGCATGACACTCATGAAAGTTTATTTTCCTCGAAATAAAGATGCAATCCTACTATACTAGAACTAGGACATAATTAATAAAATATACAAAATTCAAGTATTTTTCGTCGATTTGAACATTTTTCTTCATCTCAAGTGTCGATCATTTCTTTTCTGATTGGAATGATGTTAATCTCTGATATCGTCAAGAGACTATTGACATTATGAAATCGTTTTTCTATCCGATTGAAAACTCAAGTGTCTTCTCAGACAATTCACAAACAAAAATAATACTTCTTTAATTTATTTTTTATCCAATATCAAAAAGCACACATGGAATTCTTGAGTTAGTTTTTTTTTATAACGGTTACAGTAATCTTACAGTAGAAATCAAGAATGAACTATACGACTTAAGATGTTTTTATGACTACCATATCGATTAAATTCACACTCTTGTAGATAGCGACCGATATGGCAATAATCTTAAAAACTTAATCGAACTCTATACAGTAGCTGGTAAGTTGATTATCTGTGTTTTTGATAAGATATTATACGACATCAGAATAAATCATCTTAAATACAGCCAGCTAATGCTCAACTTTGTCAGTGGGATACTTAAATTTCATTTAGCTGGAACTCAAAAAGATTATATACACTTCAAGTTTATATAATAATTTTTTCAGCTTGTATTAAGTGAAAAAAAATGAAGTTCATTTTATTTTTCCTAGCAGCGGCGGTTGGGGTAAGGTTTTCATCAGTTGAAAAGTTGTGGATGGTTTTTGTAAAATTAAGTAAATTTTAGCTTAGCTGCGGTAGAAATGTGTTTCGATCTTATTCTGAAGAAGAAGCAGCCAGATATCTTCAACAAATCAATGCTGAACTAAACAAGCAGACCAATCTCAATACCGAAGCTAGTTGGGCCTACACTTCCAACATAACCGATGCAAATGAACGAGTAAAAAATGAAGTCTCCGCCGATACAGCCAAGTTTAAAAAACAAATTGCTGAGGAATTGAAAAAGTACGACTGGCAAAACTTCCATGATGCAGATTTGAAGAGACAATTCAAAAAATTAGGAAAACTAGGATATGCTGCTCTATCTGAGCAAGATTATGATGAACTTTTATCTACTTTGTCGATGATGGATTCCAATTACGCTAAAGTAAGAATTTGCAGCTACACCGATAGAATGAACTGTGAAATGCAACTGGAACCAGAACTCACGGAGATTTTTAGCACTAGTCGAGATCCTCAGGAATTGGAATACTATTGGAAGATTTGGTATGACAAAGCTGGTACACCAACTAGAGATAGTTTTGAAAAATATGTTCATCTAAACACCAAATCCGCTAAGTTGAATAGTAAGTTATAATTTGTTGGATGTATAAAGTTTTCTTATTTACCTTAAAATTTCCTCTAACAAGATTTCACTTCTGGAGCCGAAATTTGGTTAGATGAATATGAGGACGACACAATGGAAGAGCAATTAGAAGATATCTATGGAGAAATTCGTCCACTTTACGAACAAGTCCATGGATATGTTCGATGGCGTTTGAGACAAGTGTATGGGGATAAAATCGTATCGGAGAAAGGACCTATTCCAATGCATCTGTTGGGAAATATGTGGGCACAAAAGTGGGGAAACATCGCTGAAATTGTCGCACCATTCCCTGACAAGCCTTCGATTGATGTAACTGATGAAATGATTCGTCAAGGTTATGATTCTAAGAAAATGTTTGAACTAGCTGATCAGTTCTTCCAGTCACTAAATTTGAAGAAGCTACCAAAGTAAGTATGACCTTTGAGACATAATGATACATAATTTATAACCTTATGGTTTTTTTTTGTAGAACATTTTGGGAAAAAAGTATCATTGAGAAGCCGACTGACGGCCGCGATTTGATTTGTCATGCCAGTGCTTGGGACTTTTTCCTTATCGACGATGTTCGCATCAAGCAATGCACTCGAGTTACACAAGATCAGTTGACAACAGTTCATCATGAACAAGGGCATATACAATATTACATGCAATATCAGCATCAACCTAATGTTTACCGTGCTGGTGCAAATCCAGGCTTTCACGAAGCAGTTGGCGATGTTCTAGCTTTATCATTTTCCACACCGAAACATCTGGAGAAAATTGGTCTCCTCAAGGATTACAAAATGGATGAAGAAGCTCGTCTTAACAAGCTCTTCTTGACAGCTTTGGATAAAATTGTATTTTTGCCATTTGCTTTCACAATGGACAAATATCGTTGGGCTTTGTTCCGTGGGCAGGTCAAAAGTGAGAATTGGAATTGTGCCTTCTGGAAGTTGAGGGAAGAGTATTCTGGTATTGAACCTCCAATTGTAAGAACGGAAAAAGACTTTGATGCTCCTGCTAAATATCATGTTTCTGCTGATGTTGAGTATTTAAGGTGAGTTTGTGAAGTATTTTCAGCATAATTCCCTTATTTTTCGATTTCAACAGGTATCTTGTTTCCTTTATCATTCAATTCCAATTCTACAAATCAGCTTGCGTCAAAGCTGGTCAGTATGACCCTCAGAATCCCGAATTGCCTCTCGATAATTGTGATTTCTATCAAAGTGCTAAAGCTGGCAAGGCTTTTGAGTAAGTTATGAGAAGGTTTTGGAAATATTTGAACTCAATTAATTGCTTTTCAGAGCAATGTTATCGATGGGTTCTTCCAAACCATGGCCTGATGCAATGGAAGCATTTAGTGGAGAACGGAAAATGAGCGGAAAAGCTATAGCTGAATATTTTGAACCATTGAGAGTTTGGCTGGAAGCTGAGAACAAGAAAAATAAGGTTCATATTGGATGGACTAAATCAGAAAGTAAGTTTCGATTTCTTCGCCAAGAAAGGCCATATTTATTTAATTTTTAATATTTGTTTTATTTTTAGAATGCCGATTTTGATGTTGTGTTTAAATAAGTAATATAATAAGATAAAATTGTTTTATTGATAATGAAAAAGATTTACAAAAATATATTAATTGCAAAAGTGAATTTCACAAGCTTGATGTTGTACGTTGTTCAGTCCAATTTATTACTTCCTCTCTTTTCAACTTCGCAGATACGGAAAAAAAACTAGCCATCAATATCCTTAAGTCCTCTCATTCATTTTTGCCAATCCATACTTCTTCTTTTGATATTTTATGAATATAATTATGGTTTTAGTTTTCTAAGTCCAGTTAATCTAGGGTTATCTTAATATTTTAGTGAGTTAACTCAGGATTAACTTTAGTCTCGCACTGAAAACAGTAAACTTAGATCTCACTTTAGTTTCGGACTTAAAACAGAATTAGCTATCGATATTTTAATTCGCAGGGTTGGCTAACTCTCGTTTAACTCAGCACTGAAACAACTGAGCCTATATGTCTCAAAACCAAAGGCCCAACTATAAATGATTCTGATTGCTTACGTCAGCTTAAGCAAACAGAGCCAATCTTCTTTGAAACTTTGCTTCTTCTTTCAGTTATCGTTTTTTTGTTTAGACATGCAGCTAGTTTTTTTTTTATTAAGTGTGTTTAACCATGAAATATAAAAACAAGACGAACAAAACTTTAGACCGTTATAACTTCGGATCACCGAATAGTACGAAAAAAGGATATAGAAAAATTATATTTATTTAACTCTAGAGGCGATGTTTTTAATTTTTTTTTTATTCATGTTCTTAATCCATTTATAATTCATATCGTATAATTCATATCGTAAATAATCTCAAAAAAGTTTATTTTTTAAGTTTTGATATCTTATATCTATTATATCACATTGTATTAAGTTTCTGTCAAGTCCATTTACATTTCGTGCTAACATTGAGCTTCAACGAGCTGAAACAAAAATATATTTAGATAAATAATTCAATTTATTTAAGTCTCTATATTATTAACTTTGTGTATTTTTACTTTTGGGAATCAAGTCTTATCCCCATCGGAATGTCATCCATTTAGAAAAACTACAGTCACAATTAAAGAGGAAATATACGTCTTGTAACCCTTCTTCAATTCTGCTTTTTTTTGTTGACTCTTCTTTGATGCTGAATCAAACAAATAAATCAAAGATTCTTGCTGATTTACGTACACTAATACCCATTAACATTGAAAGGAAGAAGTATCTCGTTTTATTTCCATTTAAAATGTACAAGCTTTTCTCACATGAAGTGTATGCAAATGTTGAGGCTTTTAGATTTTTCATGTAAATATAAGCCCAGTAATCAATGATGTAACTAGATATCAATACCAGGTAGTCATCATAAGATAAATACATACATAGTTTGATTGTTATCATGGACCTCTTGGGTATAAGCGACGAGAAATTGCCTGGGTGCTTGAGGACGGTAATAGTAATTTAGGCTTTTTACGGTAGAATTCGAATTAAATTGCAGGTTCATATCTCCATATTCGTCAACAATTTGTTTCAAATATGTACGATCCTTGTAGCTCGCCCTGGTATTCTTAACAGTTTGTTTCCCGAGAGCCCATACATCAACAGAATCAAGATTATCTGGCTTATTGGCCCGATGAATTGTAATTTTACATTTGCGTGTGTTTAAATGGTTTTTTGTGGATCCGATAAAAGCTCTTTAGTCACTGACTGCAAATGATTGTAGCTTTTATCGATAAATCGACCGGGTTTCAATTTTTTTTTCATTTTGATATTTCGTTATTTTCAAATGTTTTTCAGCGTGAGTGCTAACGAGGTGTTAATTTTCACAGCTTACAAGGGTGGTCCGAAGAGGTGCATAAAGTAGTAAAAACTTCAAAAGATACTTGCAAAAACCAACACACATGAAATTATTTTGAGTAGCAACGGAATTTTGAATTTTTTTAACTTCTTCAAAAGTGACTTTGAAGTAGGTAGTTTTAGAAAGGACTTCTTTTATATTTTGGGGCTTCTTTTTTTTATTCGATGCAGCCTAAATACATCGAAAGTGGAAATATAAATTTTCGTATATAAGGGTGATTATATTCAACCTCGTCAGAAATCCGCAAAATAATATCAGCGATATCATTTGAATGGTGGTAATTTTCGCAGTTTTTCTCTGATTTAGCTTTTTGTATTACTTGAAGTCTGTGAGAAAATTGGTAATTTTTAAATTTTATGGCAATATCTGCATTCGTTACATTTAGTATATCTTCGCGTAAGGTTGTTGGTTTCATAAATGTTTGAACTCTCTGATTACCTCTTAATTGGTATAAAAGAGGTTGATCATGAGAATCCAAATTCTCTTTACCTGTTGTATATATTTTCAATTCACTTGTTAGCCCTAATAAACATTAAAATTTTCTTGAAAGTTCCGATGCTTACAGCTCGCATAGTCAATATATATACCACTTTGTCGGTATTTTATGCCATTAAAAAATAATAAACAAGATACATTAAGTCGAGGTAAAAAAGTTCTTAAATAAAAATGCAAACGATCCCCTGAGAGTTTAGAATTTTTTTTTTACTGTTTTCAGAATGAATAATCGCACTTTCAACTTGGGGCTCTAGGAAAATGGATTCTTTTGCTACAGAGGAGCTTAACTTAGTTTTCTGATCATCGCACTTAGTAAAAAAATTTTCTTTTATTTTATTTCTTTTAATTGTCCTAAAATTTCGAAGGTTATGATGCCAGGCAAAGTATAAATTGCTCACAAACCTTTTTTTTCACTTTTTGTTAATCATTAGTTTGGATACAATTTTTGATAGTAAAAGTCGAATTATTGTGCACACCACTTTCTGAACCCGCACACTCTGAAGTTACAAGCGCAATTTTCGTTTCATTAAACACTTTTGGTTTCATATTAATGGGTTTATTACAAATTTTCAGTTTCGAACAAAATAAATTGATAATTTTAAACGAAGGGAAATGTACTAAACGATGCCGACCGCGGTTAGTATCAACAACAATAATTATCAAATATAAACTTACTCTTATAAATCGTTAATGTAACAAAATAAAAACAAATAAACAGTAAAAAAAAAATACACAACCAAGTTGCACTTACTTGCTCTTATATTTGAAGTGGCTTCTAATTTAAAAGTAAAATATATTCCAAATGATTGTAAAAAGGTATACCTGCCAAAACAAATTTCATAAGAATCGCTGAAATCTTTTTTAACAAAAAAATGATTTTACTTGCAACGGATAAAGAAAGAATTACCAAAAATCTTTAATATAGGTATACATAGGTAATAATTTTGAAGAAATTCACTTCAGTCAAGGCTTAAATAATATCTAACACGAAAAATTGTTGTTCATATAAATCCAAGGCTTACCCTTTAGTATAATGCAGTTTACAGTTTTGTGTACATCGCATCGTCTGTTAAAATAATATTATGTACATAGGTACCATACACACAAAACTGCCAAAAAAATTAGTCAACGATGCAGCTGAGCACAACGGTGTAGCTGTCACTTGTTGTAGCACTCTCAATGTAGAAAGGTATGAAAATTGTGCGACTATAACAAGAAATTGAACAAATTTCAACTTTTTACTAAAACCTAGCTACAAGCCAAAGCATCATATCATTACCACACAATATTTTTAAAAAAATGCTTAGCATATATTAACTCTAATTTTTTGTTTGTTTTTGTTATAATTTGTTGTTATGCAAATTAATGGCTTTAGAATTAGTTGAAAAAATCTAATTTCGCTATGTACTTTCTTGTTCGTACCATTGGCTGATCGGAAGTAATAACGGTCTAAAGTTTTGTTCGTGTTGTTTTTATGTTTCATGGTTAAGAACGCCTGATAAAAAAAAAACAAAAATGATAAAATGCATCTAATAATCATAAATGCCAAAAATGTCAAAATCAACGAATTCTATAAAAAAAAAAACTTTAAACTTTTATTTTTGTTTTTTTTTCCTAAAATTTTGTGTTTGAAACTAATTTTTCCAAAAACCGTGCACAAATTTTACCTGACCGCATTTAAAAAGTGGCTTGTAGTTCATAGGTATTGGCTGTAAAAAAAAGTATTAAACTTAATTGTAAGTATTACCGTTATTTTTTAATATTTTTTCCACTTTTAGTACCAAATTTTAGTGCCCAAACGGACCAAAATAGACCCCCCTCCCATAGTAAAAAATACTTCTTTACAAAGCCGCTAAAAAAAACGTTATCAATTTTTGGCGCC
The DNA here is from genome assembly GCA_958431115.1 of Syrphus vitripennis. Lineage (NCBI taxonomy): Eukaryota > Metazoa > Arthropoda > Insecta > Diptera > Syrphidae > Syrphus > Syrphus vitripennis. The sequence goes on from OY288108.1 coordinate 83,975,416, forward strand.
AAAGTTTTCGTACGTACTCGTGCCAACTTTTTTGTAGGCTTAGCTATCTCTGTTTTTAAAAATAACCATTAAAGCTAAATTACTTTGTTGAAAATGTATGCCTGTTTATAAATATCTTGAAAATTTGCAATATTGGAAAACTTTTATGAACTGACGTTCACCACGTTTTCAAATTCAAAATTTTGTTTTAAGCCGCTTTTAATTTTGACATTAAAAAATATTCGTCCTAAAAAAAAAAAATTGTCAAAAAAATGTGCAAACAGAGAGTTTATATAGAACATTATTTTGGTCACTTTTGTTGGGTCAACAGACATATCATTGTTTAAATGTTATAAAATAATCTTAAAAGAAATTGACATTTCTTAATCAACAATTGTTGTTCTAAATCATTGCATTTAATGACAAGTAAAGAACACGAACAGGTAATTACCTGACATAACCTATAGTGACCCCTACAAATACAGAATAATATTTTTGCATATTTGCAAATATTAATAATGAGACTTTTGTTAAAGCCCCGAATTTTCAAATTGTTGCTGGACATTCGTGCTTATAGTCCCTGCATCCTTCTTTCGAAGCATCTTGAATTCAAAGCTTTATGATTTTCTCTGATTGATTGATTTGATCTGATTAGATTTTGTTAAAGACAAATTTTCCAAAATTTGTCTTATTCAGTTTCCTTGAATTGTATTTTAATAAAAAAAAAATTTTGGGCAATCCCATGAAAAAGTGGACAAAATATAAAAGCCTAAGTCGACTAGGTTTTAAATCGATAATTGATTGAGCATCTAATGTTGAAAACAGAAAATTGTCTACATAATTATAAACAGATGAACATTTTCTTGATTGTTTTTTCATTGAAGAGATTAAGTTTTCCTGCTAATGCTATCTAAATATGTCCATGAATGTTTGCTTGCGGCGCATAGGACCTCCGCTGCTCGTACTTCCCATTAAACATTAAAAATTGCATACATTTTGTATGGGAAATTTCAATTGCTCGGTGGCACGTGATAACGTTAACCGATTTCAATGAAATTTTGCACAGATTTTTTATTTACTATCCACATTTACATTTACAATTCCAAAATTGATAAAATAAGCTCCACCCTAATATGTACACAATCCGTAAAGCCGTTTTAAAGAAAATTGAGAACAAAAAATCCTCTTCTTTGGCAGATGGTACCAATATTAAAATAAAATATTTGTTGTCTAAATAACTCTTATAAGTTACAAAACAGCCGAGATGTATTGTCTTAATAGTTATACGAGAGGTCCCGTTATTTTTGGAGCTACAAAAATTCACATTACGGCTTATTACCATTTTAAACCAAACAAAACCAACTCAAAGTACAAAAATTTTCAGTTTACCAACTCCAAGTAATATAAAAAGAAAAACATATAATCATTTAAAACTATTTTTTTTTATTTGTCTTTTAATTTCTTAAACGGTCTTTTTTTTTGTTATATTATACTTAGTAACGTCATTTTTATGTTAAGCTACACATTCTGAAAGAAAAAAAATATAAGTTAGAAATATTATAAGGTACGTAAATTTTTTTCCCACTCACTGTCAGATTTCGTCCATCCGATGAATACGTTATTTTTAATATTATCAGCTTCCAGCCAAATTCTCAATGGCTCAAAATATTCTGCTATGGCCTTACCGCTCATTTGACGTTCTCCATTGAATGCTTCCATTGCATCAGGCCATGGCCTTGAAGATCCCATTGACAGCATAGCCCTGCAAATTTTAATATATTTATTAGTTCCTTAGATTTTTAAAACCTTTAAAATTATAAGCTTACTCAAAGGCTTTTCCAGCTTCTGCACTTCCATAGAAATCACAATTATCCAGTGGAAGCTCTGGATTCTTTGGGTCATATTGTCCAGCTTTAATACAAGCTGATTTGTAGAATTGGAATTGAATGATGAAAGACACGAGGTACCTTTAATCACAGAACAAAAAAATTAATATCGAAATTCAAGACCTAGCCAACTTCAAACTCACCTTAGATATTCTACATCAGCAGACACATGGTATTTAGCAGGTGCATCAAAGTCCTTTTCACTTCTCACAACTGGTGGTTCAATACCTGAGTATTCCTCCCTTAGTTTCCAGAAGGCACAGTTCATATTCTCAGGCTTAATTTCTCCACGGAATAACGACCAACGATATTTGTCCATTGTAAAGGCAAATGGCAAAAACACAATCTTATCCAAGGCCGTCAGGAATAACTTATTGATTCTGGCCTCTTCGTCCATTTTGTAGTCCTTTAACAAGCCAATTTTCTCCAAATGTCTTGGCGTGGAAACCGACAATGACAAGACATCACCAACGGCTTCATGGAATCCCGGATTGGCTCCATTTCGATAGACATGAGGAAGATGCGAATATTGCAAAAAGTACTGAATGTGTCCTTGTTCGTGATGAACTGTAAACAGCTGATCCTGAGTAACTCGAGTACATTGTTTAATTCGAACATCGTTGTTCAGATAGAAATCCCATGCACTGGCATGGCAGATCAGATCACGTCCATCAGTTGGTTTTTCAATAATACTCTTCTCCCAGAATGACCTGAAAATATTGAGTCAAATTTGAACTGAAACACAGTCAAAATGAAAATTTTTCTTACTGTGGTAATTTCTTTAAATTGAGCGATTGGAAAAATTGATCTCCCATTTCGAACATTTTTTTCGGGGTATATCCCTGACGGACCATTTCATCGGTCACATCGATTAAAGGCTTTTCAGGGAATGGAGTTAAAATGCTAGCAATCTCACCCCAAGTCTGACCCCACATATTACCCAGAAGATGCATTGGAATTGGCCCCTTCTCTGAGACAATTTCGTCACCATAGACTTTCCTCAAACGCGATCGCACATATGCATGGATTTGTTTATAGAGGGGGCGAATTTCAGCGTAGATGGCTTCAAGCTGTTGTTCGATAGTTTCGTCTTCATAATCGTCTAACCATGACTCAGCACCGGATGTGTAGTCTGTAATAAAAAATTATTATGACCTTTTGTTTTTTTTTTTTTTAATTCAATTGATTCAATTGTTTACTCACTGTTTAATTTGGCAGCTTGTAAATTAAGCTCAAGATACCTCATAAAGCTATCTCTAACTGCAGTTCCAGCTTTATCATACCACATCTTCCAATAATATTTCAATTCCTCGGGGTCACGACTCTTCGGCAATAGCTCTTCGATCTCAGGTTCCAATTGCATATTGCAATTCTCCTTATCTTTGTAATTACAAATTTTAATCTTCGCATAGTTCGACTCCATTTTGGACAAAACCAACAAAAGTTCTTCGTAGTCTTTTTCAGGCAGAGCTGCATACCCAAGTTTAGTTAGCATTTTGAATTGTCTTTTTAAATCAAAGTCCTCGAATTTTTGCCATTCGAAGTTCTTGCATTCTGCAGCAACTCGTTTCATGAACTTTGCTCTCTCAGCTGAGGCTTTGTTGCGAAGTTTTTCATTGGCATCGGTGATATTCGAATCGAAAGCCCAGGAAGCTTCGGTTTCAACATTCACCTGTTGGTTTATTTCATTGTTGAGTTTTTCAAGATATGTTAATGCATCAAGTTCGGCACGTGTAAGCTCAGCATTTGATGCATGGAACAGCTGGGGTTATTAAACAGAAGTTTATTATGTTCAAAAGTGGTTATGTAAGTTGAAATAATTACTTACCAACACAGCTCCTATGAGAAGCAGGAAAAAATTCATATCGCTTTAAGTGCCAAATAAATCTGTCTGAAAAAGAATACAAATTAATCTGAAATTAATAATATCAGTTGTAAATTTTTTTGTATCTTAAATTTCAAGATGCTAATAAAACTTTAGGTTACTAGTCAAGCACAAGCATCTGATGCTGTAATACCCACTTGTTAGGTTTTTTTTTATTATACTAATGCAAAGAAAGAAACAAAACAAATTAAATGCGAATTAGTCGTCATATATCACCATTGAGTTTATATGGCATTTGAGTTTATGAACATTACATATATAATAAAAAGCACGACAGGATCGCACGAACTTGCTTCTATGTTAAAGGACTTTAGAATAAATAAAGAAAAAAAGAAGACAAAATATTCATTTGAAAAAATATTGAAAAGCTTAAAATAAAAGGTGTTATTTTGAATATCCCGCACATTTGACAAGTAGAAACTACGCCATTAATAAAAATGGAACGTAACACGCTTCGACAACGCATTGAAATTATTAAAATTCACTATAAAAATGGTGAAAATTTGACCGAGACGGTTCATAAAACTAAAAAAAATTTTGGTCGTCGTGAAGCACCTTGTCGGTCCGTAATTCAGAAATTGGTGGAAAAATTTGAGCTGTCGGGACAAGTAAGCGAAGTGAAGAATAAAACCCGTCCACGTCGCTCAAGAACGACTGTTGAAGAAAACCCAGGTTTCTCCGTTCCTCGTCGTTCTTTGGAATTGAGCACTCCACAAATGTCATTACACCGTATTTTTCATAAAGACGTAGGTCTTAAGGCTAAAAAAGTTCAGTTAACACAAGAACCCAAGTCGGCCGATCATCAACAACGTCGTGTCTTCTATTCAAGACCTCAAAGATGGAATTCAAAAAGCTATTGAGGGCATGTTGTTTTCCATTATTAATGGCGTACTTTCTTCTTTATATTGAAATAAACATCCAATCTTTTATCTCAATGGCATTTTTCTTTGAATCAAAATAATACCTCTTGTTGGAAATTGTTTGCATTCCTAAAATAAGTCAAAAAAATAAGTTTAAGCTCAAAAAAGATTCCATCTTATGCATCATAATACAAATTTTTTTGTTCAAAAAATAATTTTTATAGTATCTTACATAATTATTATGTATATAATTTTTTTTTAATTTTTATAAAATAAAATGGGTACCTAAGTAAGTTTTTAATATTTGATAATACCGATATTTAAAAAAAAACAATTCCGCGTTATCAAAATATTGATTTTTTTAAAAAATTGGATTTTTTCTTTCAAATTGTGCCCAACTTTGAGCTGGGAACAAAAATCGCCAATGAGTTCTCAATTGGGGCAGATATGCACCAGGCAATCATCCTGAGACCTTTGCTCTTTATTACTGTCCTTCAATTTTTGCTATATTATAATAACACAATAATACCCAATGGCAATTTTTAACAATTTGTTCTTAGTAAAAGAATATTAAATAAAATTTTGACAGAAAACGCTTACAAATGACGGACCGAAAAAGTGGACCCAGAATTCTATCTCTTTATTACTCTGTCCTTTCGTTATATAAGTGGTGGGTGGATCATGATTAAACTTTTCAAAAATATTTCAAAATATAAAAAAAAATTGGCAATTTAATATTAATTAAAATTTAAAGTTTACAAATCAAATTTTATATTGAAAATATAACGATTTTTTAATGTTCTTTAAATAAATTTTTTAATAAAATTTGTTGAAAAGAATTTAATTTTTTTAAATAAACCAGTAGCTGCACTGTTCACATAAATAATATGTAATGTGTGTTACTTTTACTTACGATTATTGCTAAAATGTTAAGATCACCTATTTTTTTAGGATGGGAATTTAAAATAAAGAGACGCTTTATTCGTGACCATAGTGTAGTTAACAAGTACATATTTAAAGAGAACTTAAGTTTTGATTCACATTTTTCGGAAAAAATATTACACCATGGAGGCCAGAAGAAAATATGTTTTCTTACATTTAATTTATTTTCACAACGGTCATGGTCCAAATTAACCTTGAAAAATCTCCGATCTTAAAATTAATTTTTAAAGTCCATCAAATTTGATCCATAATATAACTTGATCATTTTGTATCTCGTTGAAAAAAAACATAATAATATACATATAACCCGTGAATTGTTTAATTATACTAATAAACTCATAAAATTGAATATTTCGAAAACCAACATTTATTTATTCAACAATAATTCACCGTATATCTATTTTATTGAACCGATAGCGATAGTTGTTCTCTATATCTAGCTGATTCAAAGACTACCTATTATAAATCACTAATCAGTAGCTGATGTGACTACGCCATGAAATTGATTCAATTACTATAATTATTTTTCAATTGTTGTTTGTTTGATATGAAATAGTAGCTTACTATAAAAGTAATTTATGGATTCAGGAGATTATTTTTTTTTTGGTTCTACGAGTCCATAAAAAAATAAAAATAAAATTACGAGTTGTTCGTGAGAGTCAAAATTTAAAATTTAATTTTTGCTTAAGATCAGGCATCATATCTAATTCAATTTTTTGGCGCTCATTAAATCAATTTTGTACCAAAAAAAAGTTCCCATTTAAAATGGCGTCTAATCGACTAAAAATCACAAAAATTCAAATTTCGGCTAAATATGATACTCACACTGTATCACATTTTTTGATACATCAAATATACAGATCAGTTTAAAATTGGCGTGCATACAAAATGTTTAGAGTCATATAATAAAATATATAGTGCAAATTAAATTACCGGTAAATTACTGCAAATTGTGGAATTAAGGCCTAAATTTGTGACGCAGTGATGCACTTTTTTACTACTTTCTACAAAAAAATAATAATAAACCAGTCTTTAAAGATCAAAATTCATAAAAAACATTTGATTAAAAAAATAGAATAAAAACAAACACCGTACTCGAATAGTTCCCTCAAAAGCCTTGGAATATTTTACACTTTTTATTCAAAAATTGAATTCATTTTTAAGCCATAAATAAAATCTCATTGTTCTTTTGAATTATTTTAACACTCTTTCCAACAGTATTATGATGTTAATGTACTTACCACTAAGGTTTGTTTTTTTTTTTATCAGACACAAAAAATTCTTGACTCAACAGTAAGCCACAAAGTTCAAAACTAAGCTTGAAGGTCCAACTACCGGTGGTTTTATTTCTTATAAAACAACTTTTTGACTGACGGCAGAGGCGTTAGCTGTGGTAAATTGGTGATTGGTGACTTTCTTCGGTGCTTTTGAGTTCTTCTATCTTTTTTTTTTTTTTTGATTTTATCTAGACATTCTTTAAAAAGGATTCAAAATGGATGCTTAATTTAAAACAAACAAATTATACTGAACACTTATCGACGACAACGACGACTACGCACTGTGACAAAGGTGAGAAAGCGAATTATTGTTTATTTTACTATAGCTTTATCAATCGCAAAGTAAATAATGATTTATTGAGAAGACGCACAGAAGCTTAGCGCAAGCAGCGCTAGTATAGTGTCTCTGTGGCTGATTTTATTTCTGAGCAAAAGTAAATGTTTGCTCTCGAACTCGAGCGTTTAGATTTTTTTTTTTTAAAGTCACTATGGCGGTGTTGACTTGTATATGGCAAAGTGAAGGGGAGAGAATAATGGATAATGATTGGTCATGATCAGTGCATTTAATTGTAACCAGCTTCATACGTAAGTACACACATAGTGTCTCTATATAGAGATCTGGATCAGAGGTGACTGTGATATTTAGGGGATATCGTAAATTTTAAAACTTTATTGCAAGACTTAGCAAGGTTAGTTGATCAATATTCTAAGCAGGTATAGTTGATGTATTTTTGAATCCTTACTTGAGAATTCTATTTCGGAGATCATAGTAACACTGAGCTTAGTAATTGAACTTTGCTTTTTACTTGCGATTATACTTATTAAATTTAAATTTATTATCTTTTTTGAATTTGAATTCATTTTATTTTAGTTTTGATTTTGCATTTTTTTTTTGAAAAATAAATAAATTTTAACTGAAGTAAATTTAAATTTAAAATACTTGTAATTATAAATTATTAACGCAATTTGAAATTTCTACCGAAAAGCTTAATTATCTAAAAGATGTTAGTCTTAAAATTAAGTTTCTTTTTAATAAATAAATAAATATACTCGTAGGGAGTTTTTGTTTAGTGAAAAAATTCGAACTCAAGATTATGATAAAACTTGACATTACTATGATAGGAAAGGAGAAAAAAGTGGGTAATTCCGTCTCCCTGTCTGTTAAGCTACAGCCTTAACGGATGGGTGGGTTTTCTTGAGACTTGGTGTATAGTGTTTGTTGCATTGAAATGGCTCAAACGATTTTTTTTATTAACTATTTAAATTTAATTAAATTCAATTTTTTTTTTTACAAATAATTTTAATTTATTACAAAAAAGCAGAGAAAAAAATTCATCAAAATTGTCAAAGCGGTTTTCCAAATAACTTAATTTTTTACGAATCCAAAACTGGTCGTGTAATCGGAAATAAAAATAATAATTTAAATATTTACTTTGTATTAGTACACATAATAAGAAAAATTTGTCTGAACATGCTGAAGGTTTTTAAGAATTTGACTTTGCACAGCTTTTCATATTTTGTTAGTTCATTCAAATATTTTTTTTACTTTTCTTATGCTTGTTTCACACATATTCGGTTTCATTCGGTTCGGGCTGTATTCAGATTGCTTTCGGTTTCTATCTAGATTCCTTTACACAAATACGGTCCATACTAACTAGATCTGTAAAGAAAATTATAATTTTGAATTTTTGTAAGTTCAGCTAACACTTTTATGCCAGTCAACATTATCAGAGGCCATTGCGTTTGCTGAACTTGAACTGAAGACATGAGCAAAAGCCTAAACTGTTTGTGTATTCATAGTTCGACAGCAGAATATTAAAATTCTGTGCTGCTCTTTGGTAAACAATATTTAACGTGCCGTCTGCGATGAATATTTGCATTTGAAATGACTAGAGAAAAACATTCTAATCTAAAGATAGCCATATTTTTAACTTTTAAGCAGATTCAATATTTGTTGAAGGAATCATTGAACTATCAGAGAAAGAAGAAACATTTTTGTTTGGCACAAAATAAGTTCCAACTTTAATAGTTGGGTCATAGAGAAATTACTTACGTCTTTTCTCTATGAGTTGGGTAATATAAATTGCCAATTACATTTAAACCGATGATTTTACTTTTTGCAGCAGCTATTTTTTTATGGACGAGTTATAATTTTGTGACTCAACTTTCCTTAAATTCCTTTCTAACAAATCAAAACAAAATAATTCTTGGAAAAAGTTGATATTTTTTTTAAAATCAGATCAGATATAGGAGAATAACACAAATCAATACACATTCTGTTATCGAAACCAAATAACGATGAACTCACGGAAGTCTACGGTGTGAACGAGAAATGTTTTGTTTATATTTTCCAATTTTAAGCCATAGTCGAGAAAAAAGTGGGAGGGCGATTAAAAAAAACAACGATATGTTAATAAACAAAAAAAACGGCAATTGTTTGTAAATATTGAAATCCTTTTTCTCAATGCCAAATCTACTTTAATTCGTTTTATTTTTTAAATAAAATTGATTAAATAAATAGTTTTTCAAAAAATTAATTTTAAACCTAAAAATTTTCGTGTATGAGTTTGATAATGCGTTACAAAAATAAAAAAAATTGTTTTTCACCATAAAGTAGGTGACCTTGTAAATAACTTAATATGTACATAACTAACGGTTTTTCTTTACCGCGATTTTATGCAAATAAAATTTTTAATCAAACATTATTTTTTTCTGATTAATTTGGTTATAATCGGCCCTATCGAGGTAACCGTCGGAGCGGAATTCTCTCCGAAATTCTACGAATTGTAGACATTTTGCTTCGAGGTAGTTCTCCGATCAGCTGATCGGAAATTCTCCCCGACGAAATTAAACGCATGCTATTTGCATGCGATGAAGTACTTCAAATCGCTCTTTCTTTAATATTTTCTCCGAAGTCCTCCGACAAGTTCTCCAACGAAGGATGCGTTGCGGAGAAAGTTCCGCTCCAACGGTTACCTCGATAGGGCCGAATACCTCGGAATATATCGGTAGGCCTCTCTGTTCTAGATTGTTCCATGTCTGAGGTCAACTACGGATTTTCTTGGTTTTTCCTTGATCACGCTAGTGACTCCTACTTTTATGCAAAGCACCTTCATCGTAGCTGAAGTCAATTTACCTTCATACGCGTTTTACATTGTCGAACAATGTTAGCCCTCGTCTTTAGCTATATAAAAAATGTTCCACAGACGCCACCGTACCTTTTTAGTAAAGACTTATTTTACTAAACTTAAACCTTTTCTTCATTAACAAATCTTTTGTTTATAAAAAAAAAGCTTCGCATTTCGGCGTGTTTATTTTGACAAAATAGTTTTTAAAAAGATAAATCCATAAAAGTTTCTTCATTTTGAACAAAATTAAATGAGAGTATAGTATATTCCACGTTATAGGACATTTTTTTTTTATATTGTGAAAGAATTTGTCTCTTCGTTTGCCCGATTTCTATCACACTCGGAAGGTATTTTTTTAAACTGTAAGGAAGGCATTTTTTTAAACTGTAATGCTGACTTTACATAATGCATTTTACGACAACTCCTTTAACCCATTGCAATATGAGAAAACCAGATATTCAGCAGTTTTTTTTTACAGCATATTTAAGAAAAAAATCACTTTTTTATTACAAAGTTGTTGAAACCTCCCCTAAAACCTAAAGCTCACATTTATATTGTTTTGCAAAAAAAAGTCAGAAATGAAAAAGAAACACAAACTAATCTTCTAAAATTCTTCAATTTAATCAATCCAAGAATATATTATAAATATAAATACATTCGAGTCTTATAAGCTAAATGAGTATTGAAATTAATCTCATTTCTGGACGTTTATAGTCTTGTATTTTTTTTTTCTTAAAGTACTTTATTTTAATTTAGCTTTTCCTTATGAAGATTTGCATTCTGAAATTTGAAAAAAAAAATTCACAGAATTTCTATTTAAAAAATATATTTTTATATATTTACTTTGAGAAACTTCCCAACCAAGGGGTATATTCAACCTCTCAATTTCTGCCTTTAGCCAAACTCTTAGTGGAGCAAAATATTCCAATAAGGCAGCTGGGTCCATTTCACGTTTGCCAGTGAATATTTCTAGAGCGTCTTTCCAGTGTTTCAATGCACCACTTTGGAGTAGTTCTCTGGAAAAAAAAATTGCATATTTAGTAAACTTATACTTATTAAAATTAAATTTTATTTTGATTTCGATTTTTTATTTCTGAATCGTTTTCCGACGAAAAATGCTCTAGAGTTAAATTGATAACAATTTTTTTGAATTCTCACATTCTATTTAAAGCGATAACCGCAATTAACTCACTTAAAAGAATTTCCAGCTTCTGCACTTCCATGGAAATCACACTGATCTAATGTTAAATTAGGATCCCCTTCAATATATTGTCCAGCTTTCTTGCACATAGCTTTGTGAAATTGAAACTGGAAAATATGAGCGGCAAAATATCTACAATGAGAGAAAATTCAAAAATTAATTTTTCCTGGGTATTAAATACAAGATATGCAAACTTACCTCAGGTACTCAACATCAGCAGACACATGGTATTTAGCTGGTGGATCAAAATCATTTTCAGTCCGCTCAACTGGTGGTTCTATACCACCATGTTCGGAACGCATTTTCCAGAAGGCACAATTCCAATTGGTTTCGTTAAGATCATCACGGAATACTCCATAGCGATATTTGTCCAAGGTATAGGAAAATGGTAAGAATACAATCTTTTTCACTGCCTTAAATTAGTAAACAATTTGTTGAATTATATTGTTTATTTTTTTATATAGTAATATGTATATAATATTCAAGTATGTATAACAAAGAAAAATTTTAAAAACAGTGGTGCTATTGAATCTAGGGATGTAAGATATTAAGGGTTCAAAATAGAAAGTCAGCGTTCATCAGCCGCGTGACTAATTTCAGGGATTGTAACTTTTTTGCAATTCACGTATTGAGCAAATGTGTTTTCTTGTATTGATTTAAAGCGACATCCGTTATATTTTGGCATGGCATGGGTCTAGCCTAGAGTAACACTTCCATCTGATCGTACTTCACTACACCTTAATGGGCACATCATTCGTGCACCTAGCCGATGCTATCCGGTTAAGTTTGAGTTGTTGTTATAATATATGTAAAAAATCAGCTGATGAAGGTAGCCAATCGAACCTAACCAATCCCGAGGAATATGTTATGCGAAGCGACTTAACAAACGCCAGTGTAACGATCCACCAAAGTAATTGATTAAATTATAATTGACTTCGATAATGGGCATTTATTGGATAGATTTTAGTAAAGAAAATACCAATAAAAAAATATAAATAATCGAAGTTCGACTGCACTAATCTACAGGCCAAGAAATACTGACTTGATCCTTAAAAGTATCCCAAACCCGTACAGCGTCTTTAAGTAGTCCAGCGAAGTTTCACAGAGGCATTGTTCTACTGAGTAGTCCAGTGTATAGGTCTAAAACAATCTGCAAATTTTGGAAAATTTCTTTCCTGGTTTCTCTGGTAAGTAATTTTTGATGCTTGAAGTCCCATAGAAGCTAACTGCATCCCACACCTTTTGCGCGGCTAAAAAATGTTCTTCAGTCATCGGGGTAATAAAACTTAAACTACTTCTCCACGGGAAAAATCCACTTGGCGCCATTCAATTTTCAATCTCATATGGAGTCTAGAGAATTGTAAATCTATATTTTTCCGTTGGTCATTTAGCGGTGGTTTCTTCTTCAGTTTAACTCGTTTTAAATGATGTACACTGTTTATTACTCTTAGGACTGTTGAAACGCTTGCACTAACACCGCCTTTTTCTTTTATTTGTGCTGCAGAGTCACAAGAATCGGAAGCACATCTTGAAATTGCCCGTCGATCAACTGCTAGTCCTTGTTCTCGTACCAAATTGATTTTAGCTCTTTCAACACTAATTAGAGATTTTCATCTACCCATCTTACTTTAAATTCAATTAAACTATCAAATTTCACCTTAAATACTTTAACTGTTGATCCAATGCCTCAATCACTTCAAAACGCTCATAAATAAAGAAGACAATAACCTTATGTGTATTCAGTTGAAATTAAAAAAAAAATTGCATTTTTCTATATGGAACGCTTTGATAAAAAATAGCTATACTTTTTGAATTATTCTTTCTGATTTCTTTACTCAACATCCTATCCAAACAGTAAGCATCATCAAAAGATACATTGGACCAAATATAAAAGAAAATATTTGTGCTTATTCAGTGGAAGGTGAAAATTTCGGTTCTTTGGAAGGAAATAAATTAACGGACTAGAACGTACTTTATTGAAAAAAAAAATATTTATTTTTTAATATAAGAAATGTTTTCTTCAATTTTTTTATGTTTAGTTGTTGTTTTTTTTTTAAATCGCTTCTCCATAATATTCTTTTTTTGTCTCCATTCTTGCTTAAACTTGGTCCATCTTAAGGAAATTCATTCATAATGCATTTATGTAAAGTCAATTTTCCCATTGTCGAAAAACATAACCGAGAAGGAATTTTTTGTGTATTTTTTGTTTTATGTACATAGCCATTGTATATCAATTTGCATAGTACTATCATCACGATGATTTTTGAGTTGTGCGCTGTGGTCGTCTGAGGGCGCACTTGTATATACACAGAAACAGTAACCAGAAAATTAGTATGCGCTGTGATCGCTTGGGGCCGACGTGGTGCAACGTGCTGATGATAGTACTATGCAAATTTATATACAATGTACATAGCCCTATTTTCTCTGTAGATTTGCCTGACTGCTACAAAATTTTGGATTCAGGTGCATATTGTTGGCCTAAATAAAAAAAACATAAAAAACGTGTAGGGGAATACCCAAAAAACACTAGGTAACACTAGGACTGTAAACAAACAGAAAAAATTACGATCTCTGCTTGAGCTTGGCTCCATTGCCATAATGATGAATAGACCGACGAGACAATAAATTACCCTTAGTATAAGGAAACAGGACTTTGACTTTAAATTTATAGAACGTTCTAATATTCCTTTGAAATTCTATAATATCAAATAAAAAATTATTCCATGCACTTATATTTAGAACTTACAGTCTTAAAAAGCTCATTTATCCTGCTCTTTTCGTCCATTTCTCCACTCTTTACCAATCCAATTTTCGCTAAATGTTTTGGTGTTGCCACCGACAAAGCAATAACATCGCCAACAGCTTCATGGAATCCTGGATTTGGTGCCTGTCTAAATGGTATCGGCTGACTCTGATATTGTAGATAGTATTGAATATGTCCAAGTTCATGATGAGCTATGTACAAATATCTTGTGGTAACTTCTGTACATTGTTTAATCCTAACATCATCAGTTTCATACAAATCCCATGCGCTAGCATGGCATACAACTTCTCGGTCAGTGGGTTTCTCAAGAACACTTTCTTTCCAGAATATTCTGCAGAGGGAAAGGAAACCAATTAACAAAAATAAAAAAATCCATGAAAAGGCGCCGAATGGATGGAAATAAAAAATGAATGAATCGCAAGACACAAGCCGTTGGCGTTGAGAGATAAACTTCTGGAAGGTCAGGTTTTTTTTTGTTTGTTTTACTGATTCAATAAGTAATATTTAGAAGATTGTACAACAGAAAAAAGGTTATCAACACGAGGGCACAATTCCGTAATCAAAAAACTTAACAAAAAAAAAAAATACAACTTACTCTGGCAACTTTGTCATGTTAAGCGATTGGAAGAACTCATCTCCAAGCTGGAAAATCTTTACGGGGGTCAATCCCTGTTTGATCATCTCGTTGGTAACATCCACGTATGGTTTTTCTGGATATGGGGTAAACAAATCAGCAACTTCTTCCCAACTCTGACCCCACATGTTGCCCAAGAGATGCATTGGGATGTTTCCTCGTTCCGAAACGACTTTGTTTCCATAGTGTTCACGAAGCCTGTAACGCACATAGCCATGGAGCTCTTTGTAGAATGGCAAGATAAGATGGAAAACTTGGTCTAGGTTGTCTTCAAAGTTCTGGTCGTCGTATTTTTCAATCCAGTCTTCGGCATAAGAGTTGAATCCTGGAGCAAATTAATCAAAATATTACCACCTTTTTACTGACACTACGACTTACCATTTAATTTGGCGGCTTTTCGGCTGAGATTCACGTATTTCTTGAAATTGTCCTTCATTGGAGTGCCAGCTTGATCATAGAACGCCTTCCAATAATACTCAAGTTCCTCCGGATTCCGGCTATTTTGCAATCTCTCTTGAATGTGTGGTTCCAGGGTCAGCGAGCATTTAGTCTTATCCTCGAAGGAGCAAACCTTTAGAGTTGCATAATTCTTCTGCATGGCCGAAATTGCATTGTGCAGTTCCAAGTGTTCCTCTTTGGGAAGGACATCAAATCCAAGTCTGGTGAGAATCTTCACCTGCCTATGGATGTTGTCATCCTCGAGATTCTGGTAGCCCAACTCCAGAAGTTCTTCTGCTAGAGCTTTGTTGAATGCTGCATTCTTCGCCAAAATTTCATTCTTCTTTTGCATGTTGTCATCGGTGACGTTGGTGTTGGCTATCCAGTCAGCCAGATATGCCTCATGTGTATGCAATCTTAGGGGCTCGTATTTGCTATGCAAGAACCGAGATGCCTCAATTTCCCGTTTCGAGCACGATGATGCAGCCAAGGCCGAGGATAATGAACCCAAGCCAAAGATCAGAGCAATGACAATATGCATTCCTATTTGCTTCATGTTATTTAGTTAATCCTTCACGGACGCAGGCAGAACACAGACTGAATACAATTGTTCTGTGCTTTGTAGATTCTTGAATAGATTCTTTTTCGCCGAGAACTTGATGTGGTAGTCGTCGTCGCAGTCATTTAAAACAACAAACAAGGTTATCTATAGAGATGACTGTGTTCTCAGCTCAGTACAGACCACAGAGATAAGTTGATAGCTTGCATGGATGAGCGACAAGCCGAAGCCGGTTTAACATTTTTGTTTTTGTATTTTTGAAAATTGATACAAAAATAGGACAACATAAAATCACAAAAAAAAACCAATACAAAAAATTGTTATCAAACAAAAAAAAAAGCTAGTGTCGGTATGCAGTGCTATTATAGGCCCGTATGCACAAAAATATTTGAGAGGGTTAAAAGGCAAATAATTGCTCTTTTGGAATTCAATTTCAATTGGTATTGGATTAAGGTTTAAAAGAATCTGGAACGATTCACAGTGGGTCCTCTTTAATTCATGATTTCACGATTTCAATGCGTAAATCTTAGAAGTACATGCACTTCTAGGATTGAAGCATTTTTTTTACGCACAATTTTTTCACGGAGTTGTTAATGGTAACTGTGTTTTATTATTTATGGATCTGGATTGCCATGAAACTAAAACGATATGGATCCCACTGACAAGTTTCTTATACTATATATATATGTATGCTATATAATATATATCTCTTTTTTCCATAAGCTGTTTTATTTTCAGGTATTTGTTTGTCCTTTTTCTTCGAACCACAGAACAACTACCGGAACTAGATGGGAAATATATAAAGCCATCCATAGGTTTTCAAAACGAAAACTAAATTTGGATCTTATATGGTTTTCCATGGGTAAAATAAATCAATTTATTTTTGACCCAGATCAGTCAAAGATCAGATTTCCCCTGTTTTTGCATTCCATGGGGCTAAATAAATTGATTTATTTTTGATTTAAGATCAAATCTGCAGATCTGGATTTTTCGGCAGATTTACCCCTCTTGGCACTAATACTAATACAACTTTCAGCCGTTAGCTTGACAGATACAAGTTTTCTTTTTATTTGTAATTTGTTTTGGTTTTGTTTAGTTTTGATTTTGTTTGAGTTTTCATCAATTAATTAATAAATTTTACAAAAAATGGAAGCAATTTTAAATGAATTGGTAGATTCATCAACTTCATCTTCTTCTTCTGAAAAAAATCAAGCGGTGAAGATTTTTTCGATGTGATGAAAATTCTATTTCAAAAAGAAAACAAAAATCGGGTTCCAGATTTTGTAAATAAATATTCGTTTACACGTACACGATGTTACACCAATACAATGACAAAAAACAATCAATTCCAATTGTATTCCATGGGCCACGAAAAAAAATCAATTTTTTGATCGAAATCTGGATTACCCATGGAAAACCCCATTAAAAATAGATGGGGAGAGAGCAAGACCGTGTGTTTTTGACCACAACCTACCAGATTAACGTTTGTTCAGTGAAATGCAGAAGTCTTTTGAAGCGAGTCTTGAGCAGACCGAATGTGTGCTCTATAACCACGCGACCAGAGGAGTGCAAAAAGTTTAAATGGTTTCCTACATTGCTTAGATTCTCGTTGTTTGTAAAGGGTGGAATTAACCAATCCATGCAACCCAGAGTAGAACTCGAATCACCACCACTATCTTCAATTTCTTAAAAAATAAACTTAAAAAAAATTTCACAGGATGATCTATATGGATCATGGTCGATAATAAAACGCGGCTACTGTTGCTTAGGAAGAAGCAATTGAAGTTGAGCCTTCAAACTTCTATTAATAAGGCACTTACATAAATTTATATACATAAGTATGTTTCTATTTACAATGTCTATGTTTCTGTTAAAATTTTGTATTTAAGGCAAGTATTCATCAAGCACTCTCAACTTTAAAATCCTCTCAACTCAAAAAATAAACTAATAAACGAGGGTATTTTAAGATAAGAGACTCTTAAACTTAAAAGCGCTCGATACATACCAGCGTAAGAGCCTGACAACATTCACTTACTTTTCTCCAAAAGTGGCCAAATGTGCAAATTTGCCTGTGTGAAATATATTTGGAAAACTGTGTTTGATTGATCATTTCAGATTGATTTAACAACTGAAACAGCTTTTTGGTAACAATACATCTAGTGCATGTTTTTCTTTTTTACTTTTTCAGCTTGTTGACACTTTTTATGAAAAGTAGTTGTAGTCAAAGTGAAAATGTCAGGTATACCACACAAACGTAAAATTAATCATCTTTCTCTTTTTTCTCATTCTTACTTCCGATAATAAAATGTGCTTTTTTTAGTAATTTATGAAATTACTTTTCTTCGGCTCTAGTGAGAACGTAGTATTATATTTTTACTGTGCATTGTACTAGCCATAATTTGTTTCCACCTTTTAACAACAACCCATTAAATGTTTGTCCTACCATACCGACAACTCCTAACTTCTGAATAAATCCACTGGCAGCACCATCTCCTTCAACTGTCATTTCTACCGCAAAACGTCACTTTTCAAGAGAAAAATTCCACAGAACAAACATCCAAAAATCTTCGTCTCTTGGTCTCTTCAGTTTTGTTGTCACTTTGCTTTTAGTCGGCCGGCGTGCGGTTCGTCTTCGTCGTGATTAAATGGAATTTTAACAAATTTTTATGTTTTTCGTTTTTGAAATTTTATTACTCTCTAATGGTGGTGTTTTGTGTATTATTAAATGTTATTGTTAATCAAAGTGTTAGTTTCTTATAACATAAATCTTTATTTGCCCCTGAAATAATTATTTTTTCCGATCACTACTACCTTCGTCGAAAGTTATGGAAAAATAAATAAAAAATAAAAAAAATGAGCATGTAAGCGAATAAAAGTCAACAAACGAAAGGAATTTCTTCCAAGAATATACCAGAGGTGCAGGAGAATAATCCTTCCTCTTGGCCCTCAGTGCTGCGTGCTTCTGCTGCTGCTGGAGTTCAAAAATACTCCAGTTTATCTGTGTTGCAAATGCTCCAATTTGTTGTTGAAATTTAAAAAGCAGAAAATTTGTGTTGTTTTTGTGTTGCTATTCTTGCTACTGCATCTCCTCCAAAGTGTGTCTACGTTTTCAAGAAGAAGAAAGTTTCTGTGTCACAACCTGGTTTTTTTGTTTTTCCTCTTCTGTTTTTGTGTTTAAAGTGCGCGTTGTTTTCCCTTTAAGAAGAAAAAAAAGAATAATAAGTGTATTCGTGCTCTCGACTGCAAGATGAACAACCATTCGACACCTCCTCAGCAGCGTCATGGGCATGCAGTCTCCGCTGCTGCTTCATCAGGTCCTCCGTCTTCATCTTCGTCCGGCCATCACCATCATCATGCTGCTTTGCATCCACCATTCATCAGCAATTCGCTGGCCATTCGACAGGAGATCCAACGCTTCGAGAGCGTCCATCCGTCAATTTATGCGATTTACGATTTGATTGATTTGCTGCCTGACGCTCAGATTGCCCAACAGATCCGGGATCATGTTGTTTGCATTGAAGGTAAGTTCTTTATGCGTGTTTTTTTTCTTTCTTCTTTTTTATCTGACCAATTTCATCTTCATCATTTCTTCTTGTAGAGGAAGAGTGAAACTGTAGTTCTAAAAAAAAAATGTTTGAAATGAAAAGAGAACCAACCACTAAGTTGGGAAACAAGAAACCGGCTTTTGTAGCCGTCGTCGTCGTCGCGGTCGTCGGTGAACTTGGTTTTTTGTTTACATTCAAATTGGAGGGAAAAAACACAACACAGGCAGCCGAAGTGTTATTTGATTTTATTTCGTGGAAATCATGATCAGGTCACGAACTGATAAAGTTCTTTAAGGGATAATTGGACTGCGTGAAGTTGGGAAGAGTATTAAATTCTTAGAAATGATAAACACCATTAGGAACCCCAAGTGAACCTGAAAAAGGTTATAGGGAATTATTATTTAAGGCTTAATCCTATTCTAAAGAAACTGTCGCAGTGTGAACATCATACGAAACAACAAATTGTTTTTGAAAGAAAAAAAGAAACACCCTTGGAATTGCTGGACTTTAGGGTGATAACAAGTTTGGTGCATTGTTAAAATCGTTGCCGAATTTCTTAAATTGTGAGATTACAAACACGAATTTGTATAAAACAACAAATATTAGCAATTTTATTTGACATCTGAAATCTGACTCGCAAGGCCACTGTCGCGAACGAAGACAAAAGAAAGACGAAAAATTAACTTATTCCCAGATTGAACACCTGATCCGATCCGTATGTAAATTGTAGTTCATCGACAATCCGTTGACTGAATGCACATGACTTCATTGTTCTAAAATTATAATAACTTCCCATTAGACAAATGCTGCAATCTTAATTAATACGAACGAATTCAATGAACAATTCTAATTGGTTTGAGTTTTCTGGTTAGCCCAGCATCCGATTCCTGAATACAGGAACTTGTTGTGGGTTATATAGTTAGACCACGTTACCATGTTGCAATCGGAGCCGCTAGGGTTGAATAAAAGAATAGAGTGGATGTTGTCTTTTACAGATTAGTTTAGCTACTTCTTGAGAATTTCATGAAGCTTTCAGCCGTTACCATGTTTAACCATGATTTAAACTGAGATTTCTTCTGTTCATCTTGAGAAGTTGTGCGATTTGGTGTCTTTTTCCGATGATATTGTAAATTTTCCTTAACTCTATGTGTTCATGATTGATGAGTTCCACTTACTATTGATTTTCAGTTTATTTCCACTCATAATTAATTTGTATTTTTTTGGAGAATCCCACAATTGGAACAATAAAATGAGAGAGTTGCGGTCATAGTCGAGAGACTCGATATTATGACAATTGTCGGTTGAAAAAGAAGAAAATGACTTATTTATGTTTTTTAATGATTTGATATCAAAAATGCCATCTTACGAAAAATACAAGATAAGGAAGTAAAGTAGTACTTCTACGTAATAAGAGATGTCCTTAGAATTTATTTCAAATGGCATAATGGCAATAGGTAGCACACGAAAGTATAAAATTATCCCGAAAGAAAGACAGGCGCAAAAGTCCTGGATCAAACAAAAATCCAAAGTCAACTGCATATATATAGTTGCCCTCAGACATCGAAACATCAAAAAACCGGGAGTCCTGTTGACCTTTTCCGAAGTCAAACCCGCAAACCCCACAAGTAGAGCTTTAAGGTCAAGTGAGAGAATTGTTGCCCAGCCGAGATCATGACAATTGTTGGTAAATGAAGAAGAAGAAAAAAATGCAAGCATTGGCTGGTCCAATTAGATTTGAAGTGATGGATCGTAATTTCTATACCTATCCTCGTTATGTTCAGTTCTGTTTTCATAAGGTTGGATTTACTTCAAAAAAATGTTTAACTAGTTTATTAAGAAATTCAACATTCTTCGAGAACTAGAAAAGATTATGGAGTTAACTATCAATCAACTAATTTTAGTTTAGCTCGGCAATGAAAAACTGGGCTCCAATGAGTCTATATATTATATATTTGTGATATACATCGTGTCCCAATAATAATGGTCCAAATTGCATATGGTAATAGGCCAGGTCATTTATTTACAACTTGTTTATATATGTAGTATCATAATCGCTTTTTGATTTGTGAGTTGTTTTTTAATATTTTTTGCATAGAACTTTATAAGTTACATCTTTAAGTTCTCTTCTTTTTTTGATAATCTCTGGTTTTTAATCTACATGTACGCTGTTCGTAAGATGGCGATAACTATAGTCAAAACTATATCGTCCGATAGTTTTTGAGAATAAGCCTCGTTTGTATGTTGTATCACGTTTGTCCACGAGGTTTTTGTTATAAAAAAAATGCCGAAAGGTTTTTGTTATGCTGAATTTGAAATTAAAAAAATAAATGGGGTATTTTGTGTGCAGGAGATGGAAATATTTTATTCAAAAATGTTTGAATGCTTCTTTTTCTATCTTCTCGACTTGGAACTATTTATTCCCAAATTACTGAAGACATTTTATTTGAACTTGGACCTCTTCTAAATGCGAAATTGATGTTTTTATTAGTTCCTAAAATAACGGCACATGTTCTTTACCTTTAAAACCAAACACATTTATCTCAAAATCGACTTTCATTTTGATAATAAAAAAAAAAATTTCAAGGCATCTGAAATTATTTATTCAAAAATGTATTTAAAAAAAACAGTTATTAACAGTACCTGCCATAGATCATTCAATTTGTACGATTTACTAACTCTGAATTAGCTCAGCACTAAAAAACTGGGCCTTAAAGTTTACTTTGCCTCATTTTAAGGGTGCTAATGCAAAGTTGACTTTTTTCTATTCAGACAAATTTAAATCAAATTTACGATAACTTGTGCCCCCCTTAAAAATTGTATTAGTAATGCTAAGTTTACAAACATGATTACATTAAATTAAACATTAATAGAATCACTTTCACACGTTTTTTTTTTTTGAATGAATCACACTTAATATTATATTCATTCCTGAATTGGATGGAAAAAGTTAAATATTACGACTGCCTTGAAAAATTTAAATGGAAAAAAATCAATTCAATCAAATCAAATCATGAATTTCAATTAATCTTCTTTAATATCGTCTTATAATGTTGATTTCTTCTTTTGCCAAACAAATTACATTAATAAAAAAAACATAAATTTCCTGCTCAACATGACGCCCCCCTCTATACGCCCCATATTTCCTTTCTCGATAAGAAACTTACAATTTTCCTACATCATCAACTAAAAGACTCCTTCTATTTTACTCCCATCATTGAGATGCACTCATCCAACTGTCTCCAACCTTTCACCAAGCATAGTATCCCACAGTTCAGCAAAAAAAAAAAAAAAAAATAGATTAGATTGGGAATATGGGTCGCTTCCTCGTCTAAGGGATGAAAATAGGTACTGCAGTACACACAGTGCACATATAGCAAGACTGAAGCAATCGAAGTAATTACGCGCAAACAGTATAGAAGCATACGAAATCAATCACTGCCATAACTGACACAGCTCGTTTCGTATACGATATCCGAATGAAACCTAGAGATTGGAAGTGCAGAGGTTGTCGCATTGCTTGGTTCCCAAACCAACAACAACAAATGTGAGAAATCCAATTTGACTGAACGGATTAAAACGTCTCTTGGTAAATCGAATTTTTTTGCATTAACAGAAAAAAAAAAAAATTTGCCAAATGGCCACAACTCACCCCATCTGAGCAACCAGCCAGTGGTAGCAGTAGACCCTGAACGATGGTGGTTTTCGGTCAGACTACAAAAAAAAAAGAGTTTTTAGCCTCATCTTTTTTTTTTCAAGCCATCGCATCGTGTTGTGCAATGCACATATTACCACCATTGCTATGCATTTTGAATGCATAACACACGGGCAGCCATCATTGCCTATTCAACGAACAAAATGAAACAAAAATAGAAAAAATAGAATTAAGAAACTTTTTATATACGGGTGTTCAGCTCCAAAAGGGCGACTAGTTTTCTCATTCTATATGATGGTAACCATAAACTCAAACTGGCTAGCTTCCTCATTTTATTCGATTTATGTGCCCAAGCGCCGCCGGTAAACTTTCAATTCCAATTCGATTAGCATTTGGAGAGTACTAGCACTATAATGCCAACGATTGCCAACTCAGGTGGATTTTCCCTTTTGTTTGAATCTCAAAACTGTTTAATAAAAATAAGTTTAAAAATGAAGGGACTCAGAAAACAAGAAACCCCTTCATGAGGTTTTGAACAAATTTGAAATTTTATTTTTGAAAAAGTTTTTTCTCCTTGTTATCCGAAGTAATTATTTGAGATGTTTTACTTCTTATCAGAAAAACTTACTAAAATTCAAAACATTGCACTAAACTGATCTATTATCCGATCTTATCCGGGACGAAATTTCCCCTCGGTTTCGGATCTAAACAGATTTTTTGAGTTTTTTTTTATTGATTGAATAATGTGCTGATGTTGTCTTTTTTTTCAAATTCCTTTTATTCACTGTACTCGTATTTTTAGATTATAGTGCATTTTGTTTTTCCGATATTATCCGGAAAATTGATTTTTTTAAATCTAACATAGTTTCATATTGAATATTGTTTACCATTTATATGTACTTTATCCGATTCAAAAAAAATCTTATACTTTTCACTAAATGTAATGAAGATTTGGATACATGTCATGTAAATTGAATTTTTTGAATAGAGTTTTCTTTTATTTATTTGGTTATTTAAGATGTCCACAATTTTTTTCATTATTCTATTATCCGATATTATCCGAGATGAAATTTCATGTCTTTTTTTGATTTAAACTCAGTTTTGAGTTTCTTTAGGCATTGATCTAAAAATATTTTCGAAGTTGAGTTTGTTTATTGTAGTTATATTCAAACTCTCCTTTCGCCACTGCATTTAAAAAATTCTAAAAGTTTTGTATTCCTTTGTTCTCTGCCCGATATAATCATATTAACGTTCGTTATCCGATTATATCGTTGATAATATCGTTGGCTTGTAAACCGGATATCCCTTGAGAACTTATTTCATCATCATTTTGTAGCGATTTAATAATAAGTCTGTTAATATGTTAAATCATGTTTTTTGGTTCCCGTTTTGCGATAAACAGTTTATCCGAGCATATCCAAGTAGATAACAAAGGATTCTACTAATATATTTTGGTTTTATTAAATTATCCATTACTATCCGCAATACTTTAATTTTGCTTATACGTGTGAAAATAAAGGTGAATGTTATTATATCATTAGATTTATTAATTTTTAAGTTATTTCGAAAAACGTATACCCACTTTTTTGAGTTCCCATTCACGAATCTTTATCCGACATCATATGAATAAATTTTTAATTCTTTTGGAAGACTTCAACTCTACCTCTGTATGTGCACCTCAGTTGGCAATATTTATGTTGATGACAGTGTGGCAATTGGAAGTAGACAGAAGCGCAATGTTTGTCGGTGCCACACACTGCCACTATAGGTTGTCGTCTATGTCGTATCCATGCAGGACATTTGTCCGCCATCATATCCATCCAATCCTAGCTCATATGAATATTAACCCATAACCAATTTTCCTACCTCGAATGCAATATGTGCAATTGGCCATTTGTTTCTCATACAAATACTCAATCCATGCCGTGCACCACACTCCCCCGCATCATGCAATAAAGTCGTGATCATATGCACCCCATTTCCGTTTTTGCATTGCAGTGACAATTGCATGCGATGCAGAGGAGTATTTCACTTCCTGTGTTGACAGTTGGAAGTCGGAAAGATCTTCTCCGTTCTATACTCCTTCGACTCCATCATCTATATTCACTCGCCCACACTCGCCCTCGGTCTGACGTTGGTCTATTCATACTTTGTGTGACAAAACTCCACCACCGAGTGCCGTTTTTATTTTTTTCTTGGTCATGATGGTGGCGGCAGTGCTTCTTGAACGTTAACGTCAGTGAATGGAAGATGATTTGCGCGTAATTGTTTAGAATGCAATTCGTTTGGTTTGTTCAGCAGTGTTGAGTGAGTGTGTTCAGCCCCTGTGACTTGACTATATGAAGAATAAACGAATAAAATGTCGAGCGTGTGTTTTCTGTGTGTTCTTTCTTTCTTTTGTATATATGGGGGACTGGAATGAGTTTGTAATCCACTAGAGGGTTGAACTTCTGGGTCGTTTATGCTGTGTGATGTGATGTGATATTCAAAAACCCAGCAACAACAAAAAAGGTCACCCACCATAGCCATCACCAGAATGAAACACCCTCCATCTCCTTAAAAGTCATTTACAGAGATATGGCAGCCGATTATTCAAAGACACATAAGATGAAGGAATGACAGCTAAGACGGATAGTCTCAAGGGTGTTACGAATTCTCGAAGATTTAAGAGGGTTTTACAGTTTCTCCCAGTTAGACTATAACTACGTATCACACAAAACAGAGAAGTTACACTTGAGGGTTTGGCAATTGATTCATGGAAATTTATTGAATGACCATCACGACCAAAAGATACGTCCAGTTTTGTTGAGTTGAGTTGGTGCTATGGAGTATGATGATTTCGGGGTTGAATGGAAATGTCATATGTAAAGGAAACGATACTTGGATATGTTTTCAACAGGAAATTTCAATACATATCCTTTTCTTCTATTGTTAACGATTGGAAATAATTTCAAGTTAGGCCTTTGGGTATTTATGGGATAAATATATATAAAAGAAAGTTAAGATATTCATCCCGTGCTGATGGGTAACAAATTTCCTGTCATTCACAAGATTGGCAAATCAAATTGCAAAAGTGAAAAAAAGTCAAATGATTTACTTTTGTCATTATTACGGTGTTCGACAAAATAAAATGCCGATTGAAAATTTTCCCTTGAAAAGGTTAACCGAATAAGAATTATATTACGTTTTATAATGTCTACTGTTATCAGATTTAGAAGCACTATAAATCTACTTAATAGTTGCAAAAATATCGATTTTAAAATATATATTGCGAAAAATCGAAAAAAAGCAAACCTAAAAAAGATTTGTAATATTTTATTAAGGATAAAAGAAACAACTATTAAATTGCTGTTTTTTTTCAGGAATAAAGTCTTTTAGCGAAATCGTTGCTTGAATATTCAGTTGACATAATTTATTTGTACAGTCAGTTTATTTTCACAATTATTAATTAATTATTAAATACACAAGCCATCCATTATCCAAAACTATCCGAAAGTATTTTGACTAAAAAATGTATTAAAATGATTTTCTTTGTGTTAGTTGTTTTATGTTATCTAAAGTTATCCGAGTGTAGTTTTAATGTGACAAAAATTATTACAATCTATAAAAGTAAAAAGTACTATCCGACGTCTTATGGTTTTTTTTTGCTTGAAAGATTTTCCCAACAATCTTTGATAGTTCCATTAATAGAAGAAAGATAGTTCCTTTGATGGTTTTGAAAATTAAATTTGTCCAGTTATTATTTTTTATAAAACACGTTATCCGGTATTATCTGAGAACATTTTACTGTTTCAAAACGATAAAAAATCTACTAAACTGAAAGTTGTCTAAAATTCAATTTGAATGCGTTATCCGATGTTATCCGACAATATCAGAGTGTGTAGAAAATGATAGAACTTAATATTGTTTAAAGTTAAATTATTAGTTTGTTTTCAAAATATGTAAATGGATAGTAAACAAAATAGCGAAATTCGCAAATACATCAAAGAATACTTGAGATGATGAACTCATAATCACTTTCGTTTCTAACAAACTTAGTTGGAGCATGTGATATGTATGCGTAATTTATGCTTTGGATGCTATCCATTCCATTTTTTCAATTGTATGAGGGATCAAGCCAAAATTATCTGCAGTCACTTACACAGCTGTTATCCGAAGTTATCCAAAAGCATTGTAATCTATTTAAAAAGGTTAACATTTATTTATATTGTAACACTGTACTAAATATTTATCTAAAACTGTATTCTTCTTTGAACTAATGAAGCTTTTTGAATAGTAGCAAACTAAAATTTTCTTTATTGTCAAAAGCTTATCCGAGTAAATTCTTAGTAATTTTTTTTTTTTAAATTTCAGTTTCCTCCATTTAAGATCCAAGCAATATTTTTTATTATTTTTATTGACACATAAACGTTTATCTAAGAGGAATTGTGTCTGCTAAAAATGACAATAAATATATATGAATTGAGTATGTTTATAAAAAGTTGTATTTTTCATCGAATATGAATTTAATACTACAAGATTTTGCGATTAAATATTACTGAATGACTTTCAAAACAAATATATAATTTATTCTTGGGGTTCTTATGAATTATCTGATCATCCAACGTTATCCGAGAGCATTTAAGCTTATCCTAAATATCCAAAATAACTCAAAACTTGTAATTTTGCTTTAATGTACAATGACTTTATGTACATATGTATGTACCTAGATAGTTTAAATTATTTTAGTTTATCCCGAGATTTAAAAATTAAGAACTTACAAACAAGTAGCTTGTATAAACAAATAAATAAAAATTCTTTCAGTTCTTATGGAATTCCTAGTAAACTATTTTAGCAAATGGAATTTGATTTGGCATACTAATAACTCCCCAAATGATCTCACATTTTCAAAACTCAAAAATAATTTCTAATTAAAAAGAAATACATCTCAAAAAAGGGAATGCACATTCCTCTGATCGAACGAAATTCCTCATGCGCACATCATCCGTTCAATTGAGTTCACTCCCTATTAGCAGATGTTCAACGGAAAACATTGATTCCCACAAATAAGGCTTCCCTCAAAATTAACGATACCGAATTCCCAATTCGATAAATGACACTCATTCGAAATCACTTGAAACTTTATTAAGTTTCGAAAATTTATGTTCAAATGCGTCACAACCCACAACGCCTAAATTTATATCCCCCAAACAAAATGAAAAGAAAAATAAAACCGTAAAATAATGTTTAAATGCGCCATTTGAACTTCAAGTCACGAAATCCTCTTTCGTATTCAACAGATACTTACTTAAAAACGAATACAAAAAGAATTAATACATACAACAAAAAAAAAAAATGCATAATAAATTCTTAATTTCAAAATAACTCAACGGACTCTAGCTCCCGGCTCCCAACCGTGCCACCGTTAATAACTCCATCCTCATTCTCATTGTTAAAAGAATCTTCCTCCTATGTATCTATAGGATTCGCTGTTATTTTTTTACTTGCTGCTACTGCGGCCTCCCCTTTCGAATCTCTTCCGCCTCTCTCTCGGCAATTATTCTATTAATCGACATCTATTGCCTACAGATATACAGAGAGAAAGAATAGAGGTGAAGAAGAACTTCAGTTTAATTGTCAAGCACAACCTACACGGTGCACTCTCTCTCACTCTTCAACTCACAGCCCGCACCAGCACCACCCTCTTCTCTATAACCCTCTTTGCAGTACGATGACAGAAAACAAATTATGAGAATTGACAATTACTTTTGACGTTTTTCTGCAAATTGATGATAAGACCAAGTCGACGAACGACGACGTCTTAGCTTCTTAGCCTATATTGCCGCGCAAAGATGTTCGCGCAGGGAATTTTCATACAATGAATAAAAGAATATAAATGACGAAGAAAAAAGAAGCAAGGAGACAAGAGACAGCAAAAAAGAATTAAACGTTAAAGTCTCGCAATTAAGATGCTGAGCTCGTGTGCCATCAGCGCACAGTCTCAGTGCTGTTGTAGTTTTTTTTTTTAATGTTTTAATGGGACGTCAGCACTATTATATGCGAAGATAAGTAGAATTGGTGCTGCAAATGTTGACACTAATGACCCCTTAACGGTGGTCATCTTGATGGTGGTCGTAGTAAGTTATTTAAGTGATCATTTAATACTAAGAGAAAAAGACAGAAGTATTAATCTAGCATTTTTCATAGAAATTTCATGTGATTTGATATGAGACTATTATTGCCTTTAGCCAAAAGAAAAAAACAATGGCTTCATTTCTAATCCTAATATTTCATTGGAAATGTCGAAAAATTTCGTAATCTATTTTGTATTTAAGTGTTTATCCAAAGTTTGATTTATATTTTTCTTCGATATCCAATACTTTTCGAGTAGTACATAATTTGACTCAGATAATCCGAGCTCATAACAATAAACTTTACATATTTATTTTGCCGTATTTGGTTATTTTGATTAAAGAAAACAAAACACTTTTTGGATTATTTGATGTATTCCAGATGTTATCCGACATTATCCGAGAGAATTTGAGTGCCGAAAACTTTGCTTACTTAAAAATATTGACCAAAACATGCAAGCATTTTTGTTTTAAAAAATAAATAGCATTGCAGAAATGAAACGTACACATTTCTTTCGTTCAATTTTCTTTTACTTTTGATTGTCTGTTTGACGATCAAAAGGGGTCTTCAACCCCGATATTCTTATGTTCTTTTAATCCTCAAGAATTTATGATTTTAAAACAGATCAACACATATCGCAGGTATTTTAATCGAAATAGTTGAGTCAAATGAAGCATCTGATCAAACAACAACCTATTTGAATTCAGAGTTATTTCTTATTTGAATTTTTTTTCAAATAAAAGTGCTTCACAAATCACATCAAGATAAAAATTAACAAAAACTAGGCGAATCTTAAGAAACCCGATTTGAAGAAAAAATATTTTTAATTTTGAATTTTAAAATTTCAATCGATATTTTTTTGTTCCCGTGAATTTAAGAACCAAAACTGGATGGACTGTCATATAAAACCGAGAATTTCGTTAAGTTTTTACAGTTGGTCTATAATCATTTTCTATTAAATTTTACCTCAACAAATATTCTTTACTAATTTTGCTATAAACTTCGGTTCACAGTTCGAATTGAGTTTGATTGACTAAGGAACTAAATTATTAAGGATAAAATTAAAAAAACTCTTGTATTTCGTCCAGTTTTCGTTCACTTTTCCTTTATCAATTTAAGAATGCTACCGATCCAATTCTTATAAAATATTATAAACTTTATTGAAGTAAAGTGAAATCACGCTAATTTAATCATTTTACCAAAATTTTAAATATAATCTATTCATCTCTCGAACAAACAACTTTGCCAAACGTTACAACCTTGCTAAAGGGATTTTTTTGCGGTTTCCACTCAAATAAAACTGTCATCTCGTGTTATTGTTTTGACAGATGTCAACACAACTGTGACAGTTCATTTAATTTTCATCTGAACTGTCTTTAAATTTGCGTGAACAAAAACTTAACATTTGACAGAAGTGTCAAACTATGATAAGATGTCAACAAGTGTGAACGTTGAATTGCACTTCATCAAACAGCAGTTGTTATTGTCTTCCCTTCTTTCGATGCACTTGAAAAAGTGGGAAAGTAGCTGCTTGCGTGTGCCGCAACTCAAAACAGAGACTACTTCTCAATTAAAAAAAAAACACACACACAAAAATGTACGTCTATATAGCTCTCACTTCAGCGTCCTCTCATGCGAAAACCAAACCAAATTGTCAAAAGAGCATGTGCACTTGTCAAAGTACCCACTTTGTTTCTATCAAAATAATTTAAAATACCTACAGAAAAAAAACCACAATGAAAATGGAAATAAAAAGAGAACGCCAAACAGAGTTACTTGGTGTTTTTTTACATTTTTCTTTTATTTTTTATCGCCATGGGTGGCGAACTACAATAACAGAAGACGAATTTTTCCCAAAAAAAATACCAGAAAAAAACCCGCTTCGTGTAGATATGCAATTGTCATTTGTAAACAATAAACACATATGCCCGCAGGAGACAACAACACAAAGAAGCCCTACAGGATATTATAACAGTTCGTAAAAAAAGGAAGATGAACAAAAGCCCAACAAAATTCCAAACAAACAAAAAGACCATCACAGGGAACGTGTAGAGTAGAGTAAGTGAGTGAAAAACGACAAACAGCAAAAACTGGTCCGTTTTGTTTGCGGAACAGTATCAAATTCCAATGACAATAGTTTCATGTTTACACATCTTCCAGTTTGAAGGGAAGTGCTTGCTAACATTTTTTTCAACTTAAGCAAATTGTTGACCAAAATAAAAAAATCCAAATGGAGGAAAAAATAAAAAAAAATTTGTCAGAAGTGGGATTCGAACCCACGCCCTCAGAGAGGACCAGAACGCTCAGTAACCCATTGTTAGTGGGTAAGATTGCTCTTGAGTCTGGCGCCTTAGACCGCTCGGCCATCCTGACAGTTAAGTGTGATTTGTCAATTGAAACACTTGATTGGAATAATGTATGAATTTCTTTCTTAAGTAAGGTAAAGAAAGTTCAAATGGTATTGACCGGTAGGCCTATAAAATAAAATAGACTTCCATGACATCACTGTATGATTTCATTGAGAATTGATAAAGTAGTTATGGAAATTATATAGGTAGGTACCTTGGTAAATTACTGAGCTGTAAAAAGCTGTGTTTATATAATTCATTCACACATTTTTAGAATTTAATCAGTGAATTTGAGATATTGAAACAGATCTGTTTAGAGTACCAGTTCACACCATGAAGTCCATCGAGTGTCAAATACACCTGTCATTATCTCTTTTGACTTGATGTAGTTTGATGAGTGCCTCTCAAGTGGAAATAATTCATACTTTTTGTTCATTATGAATAATTTTGTCACAAGCGCCATTTTGTCTCCCACAGCAGAAATTTAAAATTTACTTTCATTATTTCACATGTGACGTCTTATAATGAACGATACATAATTTTGACACTTTGAATTCAACCCTTTTCAGCTTAATCATCATTTGCGTTTCTACTAACAAAAAAAATACACACTCCCTCATTTTTGTCATTCATGCGGAAACTATTAAAACAATTTTATGTTCATAAATCGCAATCCATTCGATTGAAGGCTAAAAAAAAAAAGATAAAAATTAAAATCATCATAATTCCTTGTAACCATGAATTAACAAGGATAAACAAAAAGAGGGAATTTTTGAATATACCACACCAGCAGGGTTGACTGGTTTATAAGAAGGAATTATGTATGTATGTATGTAGGTAGTTACATTTGATAAATGAACGAGCAAATTCCTCAGCGTCGTTTATGTTCATCGTTGAATTTTGTGTGGCATTTTCATCAGCAGGGTTTTATTAATACCTACTTATTTTATATTACGAATTATAACTGTATTCAAGTAAATGCAAGTATGTCTTAAAAGAGAAAAGGCATTTTAATTACTTACTTTGTTATGTTCTGTTCTGAACTTATTTATCATATTTTACACACGAAGTTTGGTGTATTTTGTATTTCATCGTAAAAATGGACCATTTGGTTTGTTATTTTAATGAATTATAGCTGTCGTAATAACACCCCATTAACACTTGGTATCTACTGGGTATGTAGAATATAAAGTAAGTACCTACTAAATTTGGAAGAGAGAATGGAAACAGAAGCGAGACTATGGATTATGATGTCATTTCTGATGTTGCGTTGTGGGGTTAATTTCTGTAAGATGGTATGTAGGTAAAGCAGACCGTGATTCATTTGTTTTTTGTTTGTTCATCGATTTTGACAGAGAGGCCATTTTTGATTTTGTTTGACAAAAAGGATTTTGGTTTTGGAAACGAACAGATTTGAGAAAATAAGTTTATAAAAATAGGAATCTATGATGATTTGATTTGACAAAGGTGTGGCTTACAAGAAAAATATATTAAGGTACTTAATTCCAAATGACGATTTGCACAAAATTATCTCGGAAAATTATCTACGGAAAATTTATAATTGAATTGGAACCATCCTTATGAATTTAAAATGTTTCTATGAGACGGAAAGAGTTTCGTTGAAAAAAAAGTGTGGAAACGGAGGAATTCAGTGGATTCTGAAATCATACCTCAAGAACCTGCACTACCCAGATGACGTATGCGTACTTCCATAGGATCACGGATCCCTATCAAATGACGGCAAGAGTGGAAACGAAAGCAGAAATCGATGAATTTAAAATTAATACGGCCCCGCAAGGGAAGACTCATGGACATAGACTTAAGTAAATAAAGAAACGTTTGTCTAACAACGAATTTTATACTGAAAATTTAATTTCATTAGAATACGTTTGAAAAATTGTAATCCGTTAATTTAAAAAATAAATCATATTTTTTCCAAGAAATTCTTTTCCATTCAACAATTAAAAAAAGTGACAAAAGAATCTCCAAAAAAAAAAAAAATATTCTACACCTAAACAGGTTGTTACAGGTAGTTAAAAGCACAAAAATTGTATCCAAAACTATTTTTAAATTAATTTTATTTATCTTATCTCGAAATCTTTCTTCTATACATCAGTAAATACATTCATACATAAATCTTTCATCCATTAATCAAACCAAAATGCAGCCAACCTTTTTTGTATTATGCCTTTCCTATTCGTTTCCTCAAGAATTATGCAATGTTTGTAACAAAAGGATTCCTCATGCAATTCACCAAAAACACAATGCCATTGTTCAAGAAGTTAAAATGTATCTCGAGTTGCACGTATACATTTGAAAGCCATCAAGACGAACTATCCTAAAATTTCTTGGCAAAGGATATGCTTAGATTTCTATTTTTTCCATCATGAGCAAGCAAAATAGCTGTTATATAATAGACTAGGTATAACTAATTAAAACAAACGGCCATCAACTTTGCCCTTTTATATCAACGACACATGTAATCCTTAAAAAAAAAAAACGTTTTGTCGTAACGACAACAAAACTGTCAAACAATTTAGATTCAAACAAACCTAAAAAGATAAAGACTGTCATCGTAGACATTATTAATTGCTATTTAAAAATATGCCCCATCTTACATCCCTAGAAACAAATTCACACCCTCAACAAAAAAAAAAGAAAATTCAAGAAAAAAACTCATATATATATACATACATATATATGTATACGCATCTATATCTACATACATACATTACATACATATAAGAGAATAGATCAACGTGGTTGCATAAAGTTGGTCTATGACCATTGCGTTGTGGTGAAAGTATACACCCTCATTGACTAGTAAAGTTGAAATGCGATATCTTGTGAAACCAAATTTTCAGTGGTTTTTGAAGAGCTCTCTGATTGTTGTATTGTTTTAAATTTTTCAAAATTATTTTTTTAAGTTGCTTACCATAATAGCGAAAAATTAAAACAAAAGTATTGAGGAGTTGCAGTTTCTTTTTAAATTGAGTTATAGGCCATTGAATAGGACGGACAATACCATTTCAACTGGTTTGTCCAGATTTATCTACTTGAACAGATGAGGAAGTTCCAACTTCCAAGGCTGATCCTTTTTGAGTTTGACGTATATTATTCTTCAGCTTAATGTTTTCAGCATCTCTCTCCACACTTGATGTCGTTGGGATCCATGATCCTAAGAGAGAGCATGCAAACGTCACGTCGGTCACCTGCGTAGTCAAGTTGATTGAGGTATGATTACAGGGTCCACTGAATTCCATTTCCTTTCGACAAAGCTGCGTGCAAAGCATCACTAATCACAAACAGGAACAATTTTCGTGTAACAGCCCTGCCCAACCGCACTTTGGGTTTCTAATTCCTCTGTTTACCTTGCATTAAGTAGTCTTGATAATAGCAATCAATTTTTCTGGGATGCTCCTGCGCGAAGCAATCCAGATAAATTCTTTATTGAAACTGTCGAATTCTTTTTCGTGTCAGCAGGTTAAGTGGTGATCTTGAAGTTGTTAATGTGGTCCTCACAGAAAGATGCAGTGCGAAATTCTGCTTTTTCTTCGTCGAGTGTATCTTCAAGATGGTATTTTCAAAGCCCCCTGTAGCGCTATTATCTTGGCCACAGCAGGTATAACTCAAATTCCTCTCCAGTTTTCACAGTGTTAGACCCCCTTTCTGATTGAGTTTTGACAATCATTCCTTTTTCTACTCTTCAAGAAAGTTCTCAGTTTCCCAGGCTCTCTCAATTAAAGGGTCCAGTAGCTCACTCGTTTTTGTTAGCGCAACTCGTAAGAATTCTGTCAAGTCCAATGTTTATCACGCAGTAAACTAAGTTGAACTTCCCACATCTTCATCTTCATGTATCATGTGATACATTAGACTTCAAGTGGTTTCTCCCTGCTGCTGGAGTTGCTGCGATGCGAGCTTTGAGTTGTTTCGTTTCTTCGGAAAGCCATGTTCTTTAGGTCCCCTGCGACCAGATATAAAACATTTTTTCAGACACACCAATGCTTTTCGATGGAAGTGGGTTCCGTTCTACTGGTTGTTCTCAATCTGTTCAAAATCTGTTGGCGTACTATACTAAGATACTAAGACAATAAAAACACCTTTTTAAACCTTTTTGTTTTAAATGCCGCATTATGAAAAAAAAAGATTTATTAGTTTCTAGTTGCACCTATTCTAATTTTCAAAATTTACTGAATATGTTGATGGAAAATAGGTAATTCACGACTTTAAAATTATTATAAATAAAAAAGCATGACATAATTTATTCTGATTTCAGGGTCACGAATTTTTTTTAAGAAACCAATACTTTCCCATTGGGCATCAAGTTTACAAAGAATAAAAAAAAACAGGTGGCCATGTAGAGACTATTTAGGATTGCATGTGCATTGTATACGAACTGTTGTCGGTGGTTGCATTTTTTGTTCGCTTTTCTTTTAAGTTAAAGTTGACACAAGCAAGTGTCATTGAGGAATCTGACAGATGGAGCTAAAGTGCCTTACCTGGGGCGACATACATAACTCAGAACAAAATATTATATGCGGTGCCCCCGTTTTGTTTACCATTTTTTATTTGTTTGTTTGTGTGTACCTTTACTCTCATCAAAAAAAAAAAAAAATACAGAAAAAATGGTTCTCTTTCCGGTTTTGTTGGAATCACTCAAGCAGCTGCCACTTTACTTCTCTACTATACATGGCTTTAGGCAATACTCATCCCCCAACATGGTTGATGTCATGCATGGCATAGTAAAAAACAAAACAACAAAAAAAAAAAGAACAAAATTTATTTGCTGACCCAATAATTTTTGTCAATGCGGCCTGGGGGGACCCAAAACCAAAACAAAACATGTATGCTACATCACGATTGTCTCTCCGTCGGCGGCGGGGGACTAAATATTCTGTATTTGTGTCTTCAATTATGCGGGTTTAATGAACCGACAAAGGATGAGGATTGAGAATGGTATAGGTAAGTGGTGAGGAAGATTGGAACTTGACTGGCGGTGATGTTTTGGTAGCGGTATATCATTCCGGCACCCGTTTGTTTTACCTTTCAGCTAATTAGTTCGGTTGTCAACATTATGTGTGTCACGTGCCAATGGCCTCTTGGTCCGTTATTTATGACCAAACTAACTTGACTATATGTTTCTGTCTGTATTGTGTGTGTTCATTTTGATGGATGGGATGGATGAATAGATGGATCCCGTTGAACTAAGTGTCCATATTTAAAAGCTACAAAAAAGGTAACTGAACTTTTCTTTTCCCTCTCGGGGCTTCGTCGTTAGTTTGCCAATTTTTATACCACCCATCATAATTTTTCTGTTACTTATCACAACTCTGAATTTAAAATGATTTTTTTATTTGATTAAAAAATAATCTCTCGCTAAATTAATAACCAGAAATTCAAAGCACAGCTAGATAGATTTAATTACAAATGATTCGTTTATAATTAAATTATAGAATTTATGGAATTTATAGAAGAGAAGCTATTTTATTACATATGTAATCGAATCGAAGGTTGCACAATTTGATTTTTGATATTTCACTTTGACTATGACAACGACAACGATGTAGGAATTCGATATCTAAAAATAAGGATGGTATTAATATTTTAATAAATTTTAATTGGTATCATATCAGAAATTGAAGAATCAATTAAAAAAAAAAAAATCATAAATATTTTTTGGTTAAAATGAAACGTTATATGTAATTGACTTATTAATTTTTCGAAAGTGGGTATAAAATCGTTTCTAATACAAACCTACGTTCACTAGGCACATTAATTGGAGTAAATTTGTAGTGAAAGGAAAAAATGTAGTAAATGGAGTCTAAGAAACGAAAGAGGCTTGCCGTTAACTGTTGTAAATTAGTCGCTGATAAGTTGTAAAATGCTCAAAAGCTTAAAATGATGTCAAAATTTATTGAAACAATTGTCGCTTGGCGTCTTATAACAAGATGTTCAAAACAAAAAATAAATGTCGGCTCCTTTTTTGTCAAAAAAAAACTCATTATTATGTCAAAAAGCCCAAAAGTAGCTTTTTTTTCATA
Source organism: Syrphus vitripennis (assembly GCA_958431115.1). NCBI lineage: Eukaryota > Metazoa > Arthropoda > Insecta > Diptera > Syrphidae > Syrphus > Syrphus vitripennis. The sequence goes on from OY288108.1 coordinate 84,012,666, forward strand.
AAACCCAGGACTGTCATAGCAAAACTTTTTGATTAACATTTTTTTTGGGATGGAATTTGTTGTCGTAAACTGTTTTCTCAAAAGTTGTTTCAAAAAAGGATTTATCGTCGAAAAATCCATGTAAATTTCAAAAAAACCCAAAAAATGCTATTGGTCTTTTAGACAGATTAATGGATTTTTTAGACATAGAAGTCATAAGAATTAAATATAATTCATTACTCGAAGTGCTAAAATAATATAAAAATACAATTTTTAAACAAAAAATCCAAAAATCGTTAAAGTCGGTTTTTAAAATTTAATTTTTTTATAAATAAATTACTTAAGTATTTTTATTAAAATAAATGGTATTCAAAATGTAAGTATTTAATAATATTAACCTAAGAACTTTATTAAAATTCGGTATTTCATAAAAATTTGTAACGCAATCCATGAGAAAATCGAAAATTAAAAATCCGGTTCTATGCCAGGTACCGTTAAAAACGGTTTTAAAAGTATATTTTTCACCCAATAAATTTAATTAGTTCTTATTAATAACTCAAGTTCTATTTTTTCCATTGGCCAGACAGGCGCCAATGTACCTATTAAAAAAAAATGAGCTTACATTAAAAATACGAGTCATATAATTTTCTTTTAACGATATATTTGTTTTAAGACAACATTAGCCTGGCTTTCTAACTTTCATAAATCGAGTTCAGGATTTTTAATGTTTCACATCGTCGTAAGCCTTTATATAAAACATCGATGCTATGTCAAATAGTTGAAAAAATCCCAATAATCCCAAATTGACTTTTAAAGCTGGACAAATTTTTTGCCTTGAGCATATATTTCTAAACAACCCATCCACAAATTGTTTGTTAGACTTACAGTACAAATATTTCCTACCTATGATTTTGAAACCGTTTCGGAAAATATTACCTTTAATATATGTACTGCGTTTTAGACATTACATATTTCAAAAACTAGATTTAGGAAAAAATACCAAACTCTTTTTGAACTTTTTTACTTTTGAAGAACCCTGGTAAAGGCTATAATATGACTGAGGACATCATGCTCCATCCTTTAAATAGAACCATTTACCCCCAAAATCACACTTATGACCTGAAAACAGTATTTATATTTTTTTAGATTTCAACAATTTTGACTCAATTTTAATTTTTTTTTCAAATTTTCAATTTGTATGATATTTTTAATGCAAAATTGAATAAGTCAGTTATCAAAATCAGTCAAAAACTGTAGAATAATTTACATAATTTTTTGGAGCACTTTTCAATTTTCAAGCTAGAATATATCTAAAACCTAACGTGAGTCATCACATCAAATAATTTGAGTTTGCGTATGGAAAAACTTGTTGACCAGTTCAAGTTAGTACAATATATTAAGAGAAATTGCCAATTCAATTATTAAGCATTTTCGGGTTGTTTGAATGTTCTATAAATAAAAAAAGATTAAAGTAGCAAAGAGTGTTAACGAAGACAAGAATTTCCCTAAATTACAAGCCTCTAGTCGCCATTTTAACATTTTCTTTCAGCACTGTCTTACTTACTTATAATTTTGTATTTTTTTTGTTTTGAATTTTTGTACTGACGAAGACTGATAAAATCGAAACCAACTATGTTTGTATCTATATCTATCTATACAACACCACATCAATGTCCGAAGAAATATATTCAATTCCAATTCAATTTAATTTCTTGACATTCAGCAAACGTTTTCTTCCATTCTTAACTATCGATGGTTAACCATTTGGCAGAGAGCAATATTATACCAACCATATTCTGCCACTTTGACTGCAAATACACATATCTTCATCTCTAATGTCTTGAAGACATCACACAACTTCACAACTTGAAGCTAGTTAGATATTCATCGCACAAAAAGACGCTTTTGTAGAAGATATTTTTATAACAAAAGGATCGGAACAAAAAAAAAAGGAAGAATGAAATGGGGGAAGCCGAAGACATTCCCATTCTTATCGTCATTGTGTCTCTAAATACAAATAGACATACATATATACTACATACTTATGTATAAAATGTACAACGCCAAATCGAACAGTTTTGCGCTGTTTTTATCTTTTTTTATACATCTCATGATGGCATTGTTCAGGTATTCAAAGCGTGTTTCAATGCGCCCGGCTCGCTTAGCTTTTTGGATTCTGCTGCTACTGCAACCCAGTTAACAGTTTCAAGCATCCTCATACATAGTGATGGCAAACGAATTCAATTTATATTCAGTCGATTTCGATTTTATTGAAAGCGTATTTAGGTCTTGTGTTCCTTTTGTCGTCGCGTCGCGTCGGTCGTCGGTCGTCTTCCCTGCTAGTTCCCGAGCTTGAGTATCCCATCGTCCTATTGTTTGGTGTACTTTCCTACTTCTTCTTTGGAGAATGATAAAAGCTTTTATGTTGCCTGTATTCGATATACCTATAATACCTCCTTAGTTGTATAGTTGGTGTATAGAAGTTTGTAATTTTGGCCGCGTCATGTAGCGTTAGCAAAATGTACATTGTACCCGGGGTTTATAGCGGACATGAGATTCCTTATCGGTAATGAATTTGTCATGTCTCTTGGTTCCTTTGGAGATATTTTTAGTGATGGAGTACTGCTTATGTAGTAACAAACGCTACGCTGTTTGGACGGACATGATGAAATGCTGACTATGGATTCCAGACGACCACGATGGTGACGGTGACAGCGCAACGACAGAGGTTCTCCAGTTGTTGGTTTGTTAAACTATGTAAACATGGTTTTCACTTTAATGAGGTAAAATTGTTTATTTTTTTTTTTGTTATTCTTGGTTTTGGCAACGAAATCCAACCAGTGAAAGAAAATGGAAATAATGTTCATTTACCATCTCCTGAAGGATGCTTGTTTTTGGGTGTTGTGTTTTTGGGCATTGGTGATTATGAGTGTTGGACACGAATCAGTGTCTGGTAGTGTAAACCGCTTATGAAGGTTTAATAACCTTTAGGAGAGGGAGTGGTGCAAATGGATAGAATAAAACGAAACAAACAAAATCACCACATTATTAATTTTAAGCCCCCATGTTCATTTAAAATTTAGTGCCAAAAATATTCAGGGCACATATTGCTTAAAGTCTGAGAGAAAAATAAATGAATTCGAAATGAATGTCGTTAAAGATATGCTTTAGTCCATAAAATTATTTAGCACACTTGTAACTAACAAAAATTACTGATTCTTTTTTTATTGGGACAGTTTTTTTTTTGTTATAAATCATGTATTAATTACATTAGATATTGTCCAATATTAAAGTTCTATGAACTCAATATGACAATCTTTTAGATATGAGTGATGAGTTATTATAAATATTTATGCAGTGAATACAGTGAATACATTTTCTATTTACTATGTGCTTTTTTATGCATAAAATAACTGGAGGTGCATAGTTGTTTAGTAGGTACATCCAGATGAGTTATCAGGTACTGAGTATATATTCACTGTATGTACTCATTACATATATACGTACCGTACACCCATATGTAATGATTAACAATGCACTTCTCGGAATTTACTGTGAATAGTCTTATGTAAAAACACCGAGTACAGCAAACTCGCATATTGCCACGCCCATTTTTCTTATATTTTTTTCTGTATTTAAATATAAAAATATTTACATATACAATAAAATTATTGCTACGATAATTTTTTTATGAAAATAGGGTTCTAATTTTTCTTTTTTTTTTATTCTTGGAATAAGCATTTCTGTTCTTTGAATAAGTTTCAGTAAGCTATTTTATTTTATTTAGCCACAAGTAACACAACTTTGAAAAAATGGTCGGAAAGTGGTATGGTGTCCAAAAGAAATTTATCTGTTAAGACTCCACATCTATATACATATAATGTGAAAATGGGTTTTTAAAGGCTCATAACAGGCTTCGACACTTCTCTTTTACCATTATTGCTTCAAAATGGCATATTATGGTATTGTCTATAATTTTTTTGTAATTTTTTTTTCGTATAAGAGTTCAGAGTTCACTGCTTTTGCATGATGAAGTGTCGATGAAGGTATTATTATTTCTAAAATTTGACGGTTTTTGGCGGTTTTTATTCTTTGCTCTTCAATATCGAGGTTATGAAAAATAATTTTACTCATTTTATAGATAATAACATTTTCTAAAAGGAATGTATCTAAAAGGAATGTACCTTTTTTATATACCTATATTTTGGGGGACTTAGCTATTCCCTTTGATAAAATCTCGCTTTCTGGGGAGCACTTATTGGCTTTCAACCAAACTTGTTACTGTTTCTTCAGAACACCATAAGAAGACAATTAACCAAAATTTATCTTTCCTCAGTGAAATGCGTCTTTAGTCACTAGGCTAGCAAATTCCATTTGCTTTTTAAACCTAGTTAAAACTTCTTTTTTGTCAGAATAATTCATTTCTATCTTAGGCTTTCTTTAATCTGGCAACCATGTTTTGTCCAAAATCACAAAGTTAAATTTTTTTTTCAATTTTGGGCTTGAGGATTAATTTTTCAAAAGCCATTCGCTCAAATACCTTCCACCATCTATCGATGCTTGAACTTTAAATTAACATTTGTAAAGAATGAATTTTAATAAGTAGGTATACTTCTTAAAACAATAGATTTTGTATTATTGTTGTATATTTTTAAGGGTATTCATTTTAAAAAATAAATCTTTAGTTAAATTTCAATAAGTATTTCTTCATTAAATCAATTTGATTTCTCTATAGAAATATTTAGAAAAATCTTTTTTTTTGGTTTGTTGAGCAAAGTCCCGCTTATTATTTGGATGAAGACACGAACAAAATTGTGTGTCCCCTTTATAGTTGGGATAGGAAACTTTTCCAGAAATGTATGGAAGTGAAATACTTATTTACTAACGACGATCCTAGTATTCTTATCTTATTGATATGACTACTTAAATAGACAATATACCCAGAACATAAATATTATGTAGTTAGTACGTAAAAGTTGCAGTTTTTAAGTATTTTTGTATATTATTCAAAATTATGTAATTCGCAAAATCGTATATGCATTCAATACAAGAGATTAAAAATTTAAACTAAGTTAAGAACCCTGGACTAAATTAGAATTGATGCGGCTTTACATTTTTTCCTCAAAGTACTTTTTGTCCCTAAAAAATTTGTGTAAGTTTGTAAAAAAATTGTTTATATAAAATCTTTAACATTAACAGCCGTATTTAATAGAATTCACTAAACCACCTCTGAACGGGTGAATAGTTACGCAGTGTATAAGCGCTTATTGAGCCTCTATTCAACGTTGCGTAAATCCATACTTAAAAAACATTTTCTGGTCCAATGCCTTTGTGTCAGATAATGTACCAAAAATAGAAATCTATTACATTATGCCTCAATGCGTTTAACTTAAAATACCTCTATTTAACGTTACATAACCTTTATAAATAACTTTTTGACATTGTAACTTTACGCAGCCTCTATGTGGCGTTTATAAATACGACTGTAAGTGCTTTTCGACTGCCATTTTTGATATTTTTAAAAACAAATTATTTTTTATTCGTATTTTTATTAATGTAGAATGAGCCGGTTTTCCCGCTCTGATGGAATAGTATTCCATTTAATTGAACAAGCTAAAAAAAAGTCTGGATACAAACTCATTGATAAGATCAAATGGAGTTTCAAAACTCTGTAAACTTTTTATAGCGTCAGAGCTAAACGAATTCTTGAAGACCTAATTAATTGAATCAAAACTATCCTATGCGGAGTATACTTTGTTGAAGATTAAGATACACTTTTTCTTCTTCTATTTTTTCCCTTATGATAAAACAATTGAGCATTTGAGCAGAGTTACAAAAACGTTTCCCAAAATATTTCTTACTGAACTTCAACTAAAAATTATTGCGTGGTGAAAACGTATAACACAACAAACCTACATAATATCGATTTCAGATTTTAAGTAGCTTTTGTTTTCTTTTTACCTTGGCCTTTAGATGACATGTATTGCCCAACCAATAAAATGGGGGTATTTATAAACTATATATTTTACCATTATCTCGCGTGAGTTGGAACTCTCATTCATCACAGAAACCTTACCTATTCAATGATCCAACAAAAAAAAACATGTGTCCTCTGATATAAATTTGTGAATACTGACGTTAAGTAGACTCTTCAAAAATTCCCTTCCTTGACACTGATGAGGACAATCGGTATTTACTGATATACCCGACATATATTGCAATCAAGTTGTTCGTCGTTACGTTACCTTTATTCGTCCATCACCCACGTAACTATTCTCTTACACACAATAGCCGTCAAATTGATTATTATTTAATCATATAGCTATACGATTATAATAAAAATAGAAGAAAGGTTTCCATTGGTAACTCGTCATGTCACTGAGCTCTTTACCTTACTTAAATGTCACAGTCATTGAAGGAAGCATTGTCTAGCGTGTCATCATATAGCAAGACTTGACAAGGGATGTTGTATATGAGTATACTCGTACAACCTGACTATGTTTCCATGTGCTAGAGGTATCTTGATTTATTTCATTCTTTTATTTTTCCTGTGAGAACACTACTTTCAAGAGTAGCATTGTAAAGAGACGACGAGGATGGGGGCGAGATTTTTTTTTATTTTTTATTATTATTTTGTCGTTTTTCAAAATGAAGGTCTTAATAATATGATTTCTATGTAAACAGATATAGAAGAATCATGACAACAGTGAAATCTCTCATTCAGGAGAATATTTCTTTTACTTACACTCGATAAAAATACATTTAAAATTAAACACAATCTTTGCCCTTGTTTAACCATCCTATAAAAGGTTTTGACAAGATTTGACTTTTCTGATATTAAATTAACATTTTGTTTAGTGTTGAATCAAATGTTGCAATGTTGGATACGGTTGGTTTAAGTAAAATACCTTGTTAAAATAAAATAGGATGATCATGTTAACCAAATAAATTAACCCTGTGGTTCTGTTATTTTGAAAATTTATCTTTTTTATTCAACAGTACCACCCTGTTAATTTATTAATTTTGTGTTCATATTTAATATGGTTATTATGTTATTTTAACAAGGTATATTGGTAAATATACTGGATTCAACAAGTTAAAAAGTGATAGATACATATTATATCAAAATAAACATATTAATTAGTATTGAGGTCTACACAAGAGCAAGGAAAAACAATCGTTTATATAGACAACAATGGTAATGGTATCAAAATTCATTATCTTCTTGAAAACGTATGTTAACTCTATAAATGAAATAAAAGAACAAAAAAAAAACGGTTCGAATTTTAAAGACATTTTTTTTTTGTATACCTATTTAACTTTTGTCTTCGTCCTATAATTTTTCGCCTAAAGGAGATGTTACTGTATTTGGGTAAGGAATATGTTATTGAAGCTGTTTATTATTTTTTTTTTTTCATTGTTTTGAAATTGTGTAGGTGTTTAGTTTTTTTTTTGTACAATGTTAAGTGGGTGAAGCTATTGAAGAAATAACATATTTTTTCATGTGTCCAATTAAAAATGCTTAAAAAAACTAGATTTGTGAGCTTACACCTTTGCTGGAACATACATATTTATGGGAATTTAATTTCATTTTGTTTTGTATTATTGATAGGTGCTAAATTGTTTATTTCCAGACATTTTTACTTGCGACTATAAGTACGATAAAAAAATTGAAATCGACATTACGATGATGCGAAAAAAGTGGCTCCGAAATCCTGTTTGTCGGCCTGTACCTGTCGACCTAAAGCCTTACCTTTTCTTTTCTTCAAACCTGGAACTTAGGTTATTTGAACATAGAAATCTATGAAAAAAATATCAAGTTTTTGCATTAAAAACGGATTTCAGCAGCTAGGTTCTTAATTTTATTTTAATGTTCACGAATACTTGTAAAGTACAATGTATCTTGCAAAACAGCTTCAACTTTAAAAGGTATCCTGAAATTGATAGCACTGTTTTATTAGAAATAAAATATAGGTATATAATAATATAAGGCGCCATTTTTAATTAGGAGCAAAAATATGCTCATTAAAGCGTTAGGTGTGAATACAACCCGATTTGCGTTGAGTAAGTCTGGTATGTTTTTATGGTTTTACCTTACAAGTTCTTTAAAAAAAATAGAAATTTAATATTAATCGACAACCTTGCAAGCATTTTATAGTTAAAATTTAGATTAAAGCCTCACAAATGTTATCACCTAACGAAACCGAACAAACATTTTTACACGATGAAGTACTGAGAAAAAAAATCTAAATCTGGTGGACTGACTTCAAACTCACAATATTAACAAAAAATCTTCTCCCATTGAAAGATCGTTAAAATCTTTTAAAAATTCAGTTTAATATCATCATATCCACGAAGATAAGTAGGCTATAAGAAATCCCTTAAATCATCTTAAATTATTCCCTGTATGATGGAGAGAATAAACTTGAATTTATTGGTATGCAAATATTTGTCTTTTGTATAAAACTCAAACTTTTTGTCAACCTACCTTCACTTACAAAACATATACCTTTTTACAAAAGTACTCTTCTGGGTCTCGTTTTAAAGATGGTGTCAACTTAAATATTTATGTTCTTACAAAAGTATTACGCCTACATTCTCATTTAAGCCTAAATTGTAATAATTTTCTTTTTTCTCTAAACACCTCATCCCTCAAGGTTTCTACTAACTTTACCCAAGTGCTTCACTGGAAAAATAAAGAAAAAAAAAACACATTCTCATTAAATATGACCGAGAGGGGGTGTCGTAAGGAAATAAAACAACAAAAAATAATGTTCCCTTCCTTGAATATTTTAATTTTAAATATAACGTGTGAATTCCCAGATGTTTTTATGTTACTTCTCTAACATTTTATTGCTCAGAACCATATTACAATGATGGTGATGTGTGTCGGCAAAGAACTTTAAAAACTCTTAAAAAACAAATCCATTAAAAAAAGATGAAAAACCTGCTGTGATATAGTAGATCCATGTGTGTCACGAATTTGTATTTTTTTTTTGTTTCCATTATGATTGCACTTACTTTTCTTAGACGATCCCTTGTTACTAAAAACATCTAAAATTATGTCTCAATTAAGATAGTACATCATCATGTTTTTTTTTGTTTATTCTAAACAAAGCACAAAAGTCAAAAAAAAAGTTGAAATGTGTCTTATAGTATGGGAAGGTGAGTTTCATTTTTGATAAATTTTTTTAGCAATTGAGTTGGACTTCAATTTTAGGTAATTTTTCCTTGTTTAATTTTTAAAAAACACTGAAAAAGTTAGCATTCTTTGCTATTGCAAAAGCAAATATCTCGCATGTGTTTGGAGAATTTTTCACTTTTCGATAGGTCTTATCGAAATTGATTTTGATGTTATCTGCGTAGTTAAGGGTACCCTACAAATATTGTAGGCATTAATTCTCGAGCAACTTACAAATAACTACATTTTACCCCTTTCAGGTAAAGACCTTAGTTTTGAAGAGGAAATTCCGATTCTTTCTGTTTCTTTTTTTTTTCTACTAGAGCATTGGATGCACAAAACTCTATGTGTCACTATATATTGTTTCCAAGTAATATTGTAGGTGAAAAAAAGTTTTGAAATATGTATTTACAATAGGCTTAATTTTGATCACTCAATCAAAGTTCTGAGTCTTTATTTTGAAAAAAAAAAAGATCTCAAACTCCATTTGGCTATCCGTTTTTTATTAGTTTTTTTACTAAGTTCCGAATATTTTGTACCCTGAGTAACTGGGTAAGGAACTTAATGGAGAAAAATACATAATCCAACCATAAATTGCAAATGACATACGAAATGTTGTATGAAAAATACCTTGGCACCATAACCGAGTACCCAACTTACGGGTACCTAGTGATTTTTCCAGATATCTGGGTATATATCATATTGTTTGACTATAACAGATACCCTCAGGTAGTTGGATACCCTGTTAGCATTCCAAAGAAATAAAAAATAAAAGTTCTTTTAACTCTTTAAAATCAAAAGAAATGATTCGAATAAAGAGTCTTGACTCGGAAACATCACATTTCAGACAAGGCAGGGTATGCTTTTTCAATGTTTACTCTTGTGTCAAGAACTTTCTAGATATTGCGGGTACAAATTATTTAGGTAGTCGTTTACCCAAATAATGTGTTTTGTGCTGAGGTTTCTGGAAAAACAGGTACCCGCAAAATGTTCGGTAAGAAATAAGAACCGGAAAACGGCTGATACCCAAGTATCAATATATCAACTTTAAACCCTAAAAAGTCTAAAGTAATGGTTCAAATTAAACATTATCTTGTGCTTAAGACAGCTTATTTTTCTGAGCTGTTTGAATATATGAAACCAATATAGGTAATAATGATGATTGCCTGGCAATTATGAAATAGCTATAACTGCGGCCAAATAAAATATAAACGAATTAAAAAATTAATTCGTAAAAAACAATTGGTGGTAGCACCTTGAATTTGTTGGTATTGTTCACAAAAATTCAATGAAATGACGAAATAAAGAATGATCATGATCAAGTCTAATAAACTGACATTCTATGTATGAATAGTACAATAAAAACAATAACAATATAATAGTCATTTCTTTGAATACTCATTTCTTTGCAACCCTGTGTCCCAGACTATGATTTTCTGACAAAACTCTTGTCACAATTTATTGTTTTTGTTAAACGCTTCAACATCAACTACAAGAAGATTTATGCAAAGACAAAAAAATTTATATTAACCATAAAAACTCGCAAAAAACCTAGAAAAAGAACAACAGCAGTGAGAAAGAGGAAAATGGTGTAATAAAGGAAACCAGAGAAGAATACAAGTATTTTCCCATTCACCCAGAATTACACAAAGACATAAAAAGACCTGCGAACGTAAACAATGCCGATGGTCTATTCCCGGAATATTATCATAAATCCTTCTGCTTGTAAAGTTCGGCTATGCTGGAGTAAAAGCACTTTTCTATTCAACATCCAAGGACGACCAAACACACAATGCAAAATATTTCTTCTTCTCTGTCTCTCTGGTGGCCATCATGAAGGAGCACATATAGACAAAGTGCTTTGGAAAAGATAAATTAATAAAACTGAAGTTTCTATTCCCGAACCAGATACTGATGGATGATTTATATGATTTTCGGATTTTCCTATGCAACGACCGACGCGACGACCAAATGCCATATTGTTCCCTGTAGTAGTTGTCGTATAGTCTAATTGGCAAATTCAGTGCTCTTACCTTATACTCTAAGCTTAGCTTACTCGAAAAACTAAATACGAGACTTTATCATCAAATTACCATCTCTGGGGTAAAACAAATTGTTCCTCTTCGTTCACACTATAGAAGATGAAAATTCCTTTGAATTCTACACCATCATCCGGAACTTCAGGACTTGTTTTGTACCTGCCTGCACAATATCCCTCTCAGAGGACGTCGAATATAAACAACAATCAGCTTTTGTGCTGATTCGTTTTCGTTTCGCTTTTTATGATGTAATTCTATGAGATAACAATTTCATCGACGCGCTGGCGATGGCGGAGTGTGTTTTCCTTAAAATGTTTTCCGCTTCGTTTCCGACACAAAGTAGAGGTCTATTTGTTGTCTTGTTTATGTGGGTCATTCTATCAATTATAAGACAATTTGTTTCGATGTTTCGTTTCTTTTTTTTTTATTACGAATAAGACAAAAACGAACGAAACATTAAAGTTGATGAGATGAAGCACTAATTCGATAATAAATGCGCTTTCAGTATAAAATTAAAATTAATGTTGTTATCAATAAGTAACCTATTTCAATTTCTCATTGACTTATCGAGTTATTAAGTTCATCATATGCAATTCAATTATTGTACTTGTGATAATAAGAGAAGATCTTAAATGAGGGGAACTTTTTTGTTTCAATTGTGCAAAGAAGTGTGATATTTCGAGTGGAATTGTGAAGTGTGGCGTGCTTTGGGAATTCAAGGGCTTGAATTGATGTGGTTTGCATGTGGTGCGATGAAGATGGTGATATCACCCATCTGTTGATTTTTCCCAATAAAAATTCCAGTAAATTTAGATAGATGATTATAGCACGTTTACTATTAGTTGTTGGGATATAAAAATATTGTTCTAGTGCTGATTGATTTATTTTTCTTTTTTCGACCATGGTGTTATATGTCTGAAAATAAAAGAAATTTTCTAGCCAAATGAGAATGAAATTATATTGCATAGTAAATTAAATTGTTTTCTTCAAATAATTAGGTTTTCTTAAAGACCAAACAGCAATCAATGTATTCGTCTCTGAAGGCTTTCGTTCTTGTAGATGAGTAGATAATATGACCTTAGTGGTACTTTTTAGAACGTACTGAACCCTGGTCACCCCTTCTTACTCACCGAAATCGGCAAAGTATAAGAAGTAATACTTAGGAGGCTAGAAGCTCAACCGCTTCTTTAGTGAATACTCCCTGAAGTCGGATGAAAAAAATCGAATACATGAAAATCATGTGGATTGCCTGTAGATAGTGAAAAGTGTTCTTGATCACGTGTGTAAGGTTGGCAGAACATTTTTCACTAAGACTAACATAGCATAGCAACCGCTTACGTTGAGAAATTGAAATAAGGGTTTCAAAATTGCAGTTAATTTGTAGTTCAGTAAAATATCAATTTGATGTTTTGAAGTCATCTTAAAACAAATCATATTTCACTGTGAAGTTAGCATTACATACTATTTTGCTCAGCATCTAATTACCTAAGTTAATTACTTGAAATAGAGCTTTAAATTTGCATTTTTTTCACCAAAGTAAAAGCAGAAGTGAAAAAGTGTATTCAAATCAGAAGCAATTAAATCCGATTGAGCCTTCATACCAAAAACTATCTTACTGTACTGCTATGTTAAAAAGATGATGTCGTGATAATCCTGCTCAAAAGGCAATATTGCGGAAGGAAGGCAGGGCATTTAGTTGGCCTTAGATTCGAAACAATAGAAGTTTCTGAAGTCAAGCCGCCGAACCTCACATCAAGTTGAGTCCTTAAGGAAGCAGCAAAATGGAGGAGTTGTGGTCCTAGTCGAGAAATTCGCGATCGTGACGATCGTGGTCGGTGAAAGAAGAAGAAGAACAGAATCATAGGAAGAAGACAGCAAATACCCGAAGATATCAGCAATAAGCAAGTGGAAGTGATAAATACTCACACCGAACTAACTGGAAAACCATAGTAGTTAAAGCTCTTATCGAACCTGGATCGTATTACTACCTTCATTTTAAAAGAACTTCAGACAGTAAATCATTAGATTTCCAGTTTATAGCGCTATAAAACTTTGCTGAAAAGGCTCCATTATACTGCCCGACAGTAAGTCAAAATTGGCCCGAAATGTAGAGCCAACAACAAATTGGAGTAAAAATTATACTATCCAATTTTCTTCCATCTTAAAAACCCCTAAATATCGTCTAGGCAGGACATTTCATCAATCCTTATGACTTTACCTAAAGGGTGCGCATCTATAAAAAATATCATTCTGACATTTTGACATTTTCGTCCATAAAGACAGGGTTAAGTTTATGTTACACCTTTTTATTGCAAAACTTATGTATTATAAAGTAAAGTAATTTACGTCCACATGGATTACTAACTTTTATTGAAACACTTTTTCATTCCTATATATCCACGCACACGTCTTCCACACACTTAAGTAAAATGTCCCTCCATACATAACCAAAGTGCAGAAGTTCTAAGGTTACAAAACTTCAAATAAATGTTCAAATAAAAACAAAAATACTAAAAAGATGTTTTATATTTTATTTCTGCAAAAAAATATAAATTTATCACGAACGTCCATAAAACAGAAAAAAAAATATAATAATAAAATAAAAACTTGTTGGTTTTCTTTATTGCTTCGATGTATGTAATATGTATTTTTTTTAGCGACACTAGCGGTACTTTGGTGTTTGGCTCCATCATTTTGCAGTTTTCTTTCTTCATATTTTTTTTTACTTTTATTCTTTCAGCTGCTATATTAATTTTATTTCTTTTCCAAAGGTGAAGGCTAAAATTTCTCTCCACTTTGCGTGATGGTTTTTTTTTTACGACCCTTTCACTCTTTGAGAAGAGTCTCTAAGAACTCAGTCTTGCGAAAGCCAAGTTCAAGCAAGTTCAGGACAAACATAGACAATATAGCGCCAGCATGTCATTATTATTACCTACTACTCCCCTATATATTGTACACAACATTCCATTTCGCCATCAGAAAAAAAAAAAATTACCACGACGACAACGACAATGAGGACATGAGGTTCCTTGCAATTTGAGGTACATATAGGACGAAGTATTATGTCGCAATTCCATTTGGCGAATTTCATTTCATAAAAGTCTTCGTTTTGTATCCTCTCTGGATGATGGGGAATATGTGAATATGTGTCTCCTTTAGTGCTCGTTTTTAGTGCTTTATGAGGTCGACTCGGATGTTAGGACAGTTTTGTGCTTCTTCGGTGTGCCATCTTGTGTTTGCTAAATAGATGCACATTCATATTTAATACCGAAGAGAGGTGGCGTTGAATACAAAGAGGAAGTGATGGAACCTACAAATATAGGTTGTAAGTTGGGATGGGTCCTGTTGGAAGAAGAATGATGGGTGGTGGTAATTTTATGGTCTGCAGCTTGTTTGTTTGTTTGCTGATGGCACGAGTGAGGGAGGACCTGGTGTACACATATTCTTTCTCCCAAAGGACTACTTACGTGCTTAATATGCTGGAAAATGTCTTTTTCTCGTCTCTATGTTTTGGCATGGCCTTCTCACTGCGATTTTATGTTGTTGGTCGGAATCGAAGGACTCATCATATGTTTAAATTCGGTGGTGGGAAAGGAGTGGGAAGATTAGAATTTGTTTGCTCATACTGTTAGAGACATTTAAACTATTGCCTCCGACATGCAGTATAGTTATGGTCATAAGAGAAGAAGAAGAAGAGTCCAAGACACATCCGGCTATTAGAAAAGAGGGCTTAGATTTATCTATCCATATACAGTTATCCACTCGTAGCCTTCCTGTCTTCCTGTGTAAACTATATAAAGGCTTTTCAAATTTAATTAAAAATGATTGTTTT
Organism: Syrphus vitripennis; assembly: GCA_958431115.1. Classification (NCBI taxonomy): domain Eukaryota; kingdom Metazoa; phylum Arthropoda; class Insecta; order Diptera; family Syrphidae; genus Syrphus; species Syrphus vitripennis. Next base: position 84,027,697 of record OY288108.1, read on the forward strand.
CTAAAGCAGAAAACATTATTAAAGTGATTTCCAGATAAATTTGAATATTCTTTGTGTCTTTTTTGTGGAGATGCTTGTGTATAGTTTAGTGGTGAACCCCACATTCAATTCAAAGTAAGAGAGATTATTCAATTAAGGTAAAAAGGATATTTAAAACAGAGTTTTTAGTATAGCAATTAATCCTTTGGCAAACAGGATAAAATGTAAATCAAATGGCTTTTTGTTGTACCATTTTAATGTTTAACTTTATAGAAGTACATAGATACATGAAGACTTATGCGAAGGAGTTGATCTTTGCCATACCTTTCCCTGTCCTAGGTCCAGTTTTGTTAATTTCAATTCAATTTAAAATTGGCAGTTTAGGCTGAGTCTGTCTCAAATTTTGCACCCCGAGTTGGTTGTCAAAGTGTGTTTAACTGCTAAGTCGCCGACTTTCTTAAATGAAACTTTCCGAAGGAGTGAAGTGCCTGCAGAGCGAAAAGATGTCGATGACCTTGACTCGTTAAACCAGGTCATTATTATTGTTAAGCCCTTTCAGCTCGTGGTTGCATAAGTTACATTGGTTTAAGATGTCTCTGATGGCTGGGGGTGGAAATATCATCATAATTTTGAAATCGATGCGAGATATTTTTTTTTAAATGTAAGAGTGCTGCTTCTTCGGATAACCGCTACCGGAAGTCTTGAGCTTTTTGTCAGTCAGGCAACTTCGTTCTCAAAGCTAGACTGAATTCCTACTTTTTTTTCTTAAACAAATCTTTAAAAAAGACCATTTCAGTTTTTAAGGTCTGTACCTATTCAAAAAGTTTCTTATCCCTGGAAGAAAATCCATTTTTTGATTTATTTTTGGGAATAGAACTCATACCTTAAATAAAATACAGACATTCTCATGAAGTTCTTTTCAGTCCATCAGATCTGCAAACAAAACTAAAAAAGAATAAATAAATAATCTACCTGGCGCCCAACGCCGAACCACATAAGCTTAATACTTTACCAAAAGTACTTTCACATATATGTACGAATACCAACATCCTATTTTATTGAAATCCACAATGAATAACCCATAACGTATCATGGAACAAATCAGCCATAATATGCATTTTCAATTACCCCGTCAGGTCTTGACCTTAACCATACACCAAATGCTTATAGACGCAGACGACTATGACTACGATGAACCTCACCTCACCACCAATTTGTGATTTTTTCTTCACATAATAAATGAATAGCAGAAAAAAATATAAAAAAAATTGAAATAAGCCATTCAAGGACGAAAATCCCTCCCAAAAGGCATTCTACTATAGGTATGAAGAACTGACGTGAATCAGGTATACATATTTGTGCATATTAAAATATAATATTATCCCTTTTCAATCAGATACACTAACATATAACATATAGCGCACAGATTTATGAGTTGCATCCCAGACAACTTTGTGGCTACCATCACCCGACGACGCACAGATGAAACCACCACCACGAAGTAGACCGCAAAATCAGTATTCTCCACAGGAAGAACCAGTTTGGGTACACAAGTTCCAGACACCCTTTTTTGTGTACACAATTTGTTGTTCAAAAAAATACAAAATCTATATTTTTATTCCATTTCGCATATATGAGCATGACAGTACCGAAAACACATTATTCCCAGATCTCAGTTAAATTTCAATTTTCAACTTGCAAATAAAATAATAAAAATGCAAAAAAAATTATGTTCACTGAATAAAATATAACAAACGATATTGAATGCAGTCATTTGTAGAATGAATGTGAGGAAAGGTCCTTGTGTTGTTTGGTGTTGTGTCTTCAGAAAAATATGATATCCCTATATAGTTTACACTCAGAAAATGAATGAAAGGTTTGGAAGAAAGAATGCGTAATTTAATTTTTCATGGAAAAAATGTGTTTGTGAAGATGCATTATAAGAAACTAACAAAATGTGAAATAGGAATACTTTCGTGCGAACTTGCGAAGAAATAATTTGTTTAATATCCAACGAAGTCTCCGATGTATTTAGACAGTGACCTTAAAGGCCTCAAAATGTTCTCCACTGCCATTTCTTTGTCATTGACGTTCTGTTAGATTTCAGAAGTTTGAATGGTTGTGAAATTTTAAAGCTTACAATAATGGGCAAACTGAAGAAGTGTCTAGCGTGTTGGGCATCTTGAGTGTCTTTTCCGAGGGACCGCTAACTGAAAGGAAAACCGTGATTCAGGTGGCGTACGCACGTGGGAGTGGATCTCAACCAACTTGGCAAGTGAAATTTTTGACAGCTACTCGTAGATCTAGAACAAGCTGGCTGGAGAATTGTGTTGGTTAAGGCCCAGGTCCGACCTGAACTGTAGCGCTTCCTTGTATGCAATAATGGAATAAGGGGTTTTGGTCCTTGCGTTGGTGAAGCCTGCAATTCTTCAATTATCTGAAATGTTTACCACGAACTGCAACAACAATCATAGGACTGATTGGTGCAACTTCCTTGACATGTGTATTCCTTGCTTTTTGGTTGTTGAAATTGTCGTAGGGCATATTTCTTCAAATTGGTGTCTTCGGCGAATTTTTTCATTTCTTCACAAAGTTCCTAAAATCTGGCCTTGTGATCAATATTGCTTGGAAAGCAAAATTCTAACCTTAAGTCAATAGTTTGCATTCATTGTTGAACCCATCTCTCCAAAATCTTTGATTTCTGCTTTATTTTTACTAAATCCATTCCACTCTGTCGACATTTTTCTATCAAGCCCTTCTTCCATGAGACCAAAGATGTTATGTTTATTTAAAACTGTGTCGGCGAGTTTCGGTATACAACCGCAATGATATCCGAAGTCGATGTTAGTTTGTTGCGAAGAACATCCCAATAACAAGTTTTACGAAGTCAATGCCACCACCTGGTTACAGTTCCAATTCCAACAATCATCAGGCTTTTGCTATACTTAGTTGCTATCTTGTCTGAAAGTTTTTGTTTTGAAGGCAAAATATGCATCGAACATAATTTTATTAATTTTGTAAATCCCTTAAAGCATTCCCTAAAAAAAAACAAATTACACTTAGAAACCTTGGATCCTTGTAAGTTTTGCAAAGAATTTTCTAAAATGTTTTCGCTAAGTTGTTCATCTCATCAACCCACAACCATCACCCACAGTACTACAGCTGCTCTGCACTACTTGGTAAATACAAGGAAATAACTTGGTCTTGAAAGACTTTTTCCATCAATTCCCTTTCTATCTCTTTCTCTCCGGTCCAAAAGTGGTTTGTTAGTAAAGCAACAAAAAACAAAAACAAAAAAAAATCATAAAATCCAGGACACACATCCTGGCATAATAGTTACCATCATGCCTTCCCTTGCCTAAAGAACTCTCATGATGTGGAAAATCCGCTTTCTATGTAAAATCATCTTAGTGGAAAAGTTCTCATACATGCGAGAGGTCCATTACAAGCATATTTAATGGCGAAGCATATTTAAATAGGAGGCCCATTGTGCGAAGGAGGCATTTTGCATAAAACATTTGCGCTGGATATTGGGTGCGGTTTCACCTCTTTGGGGAAAAGTTTTTAGATGAAAGAAGAAAATGCCTATGTACACATTAGATATAGGTACATTGGCAAACCATGTACACATATCGAAAATTTGATTTCGTTTTTGCAAGAAAATGGAATAAAGTTGTTTCTTGAGCCTCCAGGGGTTTCTTAGTTTATTTATACCAAAAAAAAGTATCTGCGTATGGCATGAATGCCTATACACAATGCATTATGTAAATATACAGGAGAGATATCTTAGAAGCCTTAACATTCAGATTAATTCAGGTGAAAGATTTTATCGGAATATACGAGTATGTTAAAAGAAAATACATTTTTAAACTTTTTTTTTGCGTCTTGAGAGGATTTTGTTAAAAAGATTATGGTTCTTTCATAAGTTTTTGTTCTTTTTTTGTGATGATGAAAGATGCTTTGAAGATTATGACTCCCACAAATCTCAAAAATAAAAAAGGTGTTTTGAATGTTCTTTTAACTCAAAGGTTAAAACTTGTATGTTTGTGGGTACATACATCTACTCTTAACGTCACGTATTTTTAAGAAAGAAACAAATTGCGTTATCATAAAGAAGAGAATATTTTTTTGTATCCAAGGATTATTAAGTTATAAATTTTAGGGCATATAACCTCAAATTTTATTAAGATATTCCTTAATATTATGAAAAAGTTTATAATCTCTTACTTAAATGCAGATCGTTACGGTGGCAATTTCGTTTCGCCGCTTTTTTTAATACAACTTTGAGGTGAAATAAAATTACGATTTATTGAACTAAAAACTAGATATCTCACGCTTATAGCCTATTCACACCAAACTCAAAACGCGGTTTTCAGCTAAAAGTTTTTGAAAACACGAAATGCGTTCACACTGCATATTACATGTTTTCGTTTGACATTTCAATTTTTTGACAACACTACTGTCAAATTTTGTATTGAAAATAAAAACTTATTTGTGTTCACATATTTGCAACAATAAATGAATGCTAAACAAATTAAACTAATTTATATACATAAAAAGAAAATTGAAGAAAACATGAATATTTTGTTAAACTTCTTTTTCTTATCTGAAAACTCTTACATGAGAATCAGAAGAAAGAAATTACTTACCATAAAAAGTTTATCAACAAAACAAATTAAAAACTCACATAATATGACAGTCAGCTGTTTTTAATTTCTTTTGAAAGCATTCCATCAATTTCTTTCTTGTCGATTTTTGGGCTCTGAACATTCCATAGGTGTGTTTGATTTAGTTCATCTATGTGTTTCCACAAGTTTTCGACCGGTTTTATATAAAACTTGTAGTTTATGAAAACCTGAAGCTACAAAAAATGTACATATGTGAAAACTTGTGTGTTTCGATTAGGTTTTCATCGAAAACCGATGTTTTCGCGAAAACCGTGTTTTCGGCTTGGTGTGAATACCGTATTAAGCTCTTTTGATATTCGTATTCGTATTTTTAGAAGTAAACCATGAATTCCTGGAATAATTTCTAAATTAAAAATGATCACAGAAAATTTATGTAAGATGGAAACTATAAGTAAATTAATTTGGTTCTTCATGAAAAACCGGATCCTAAATGATTTATAGGTCTCTACCATTCCTGTTCGCGTGTTATTGAAGGCATTAGACGGACCTACAATCTTAAACCCGGGTGAGAACAAGAAGCTGACAAGTGTTAGAATTTTTGAATTTCTCGCAAGAAAAAAAAAAAAAAAAAAAAACAAAGAAATTCGAGGAAAACAAAGCAAGAATGAGAAAGTTACTTTTAAAATTGTTCGAAATTGTAAATTTTCATTATTTTGGTAAATTTGCATTAATTGGTTGAAGACAGAAAATAACTTTGTAGGATCGAAATTTAAGAGACCAATTTTCACGATTCTGCATATCGGACAAACATTTTCAAGGCACTTTTGGCTACTGGTAGTAGCAAGGGCTTTAAGTGTAAAAAATTGGGAAAAAAATAAAATCAGGGAAAATAGATTTTTCTGACCATTTAAAAAATTGTGCATTTTTCGTCAATAAGCTTAAACTGAAAGGTACATTTGTCCTCTTCTTAAATTTACAGGTCGGACGAAGACTTACAAGAAATAACCTTTTCTCCGTCCGCCATTATTTTTTATTATCATTTTCGTATACAATGTCTAGAAAATATTTTGTTTTCGGAGATGTTGACATTGAAAAAAAACTATCGCTTTTCTGTATATATTTTTATATTATTTAGGTCGAGTGCAGCATAATATTCAAAATATAATAATAATATTTTGCTAATACCGTAAAATTTTAATGGTGTGACTTCTTCTGGTATATCGATGTCTTAAAAATTAATACATATTTCCAAAAATAAAATAAATATTTTTCTTAACATCAAGCTTAAAACTAACTAACTTCTATTTTTTCTTTTCATTTTAGGTAAGCTTTGGTTTTTGTGGATCTTTACAAAAAAATCTTAAATGGTATGTAATTCTTTCTTCTTATTATTCTGTTGGTCCTATTTTCGATGTTTTCCTGCAAGTGGTCGATCGTTTCGGGCTTGTCGGCGTGGACTAGCGACATCACATTCCTGGCGTTAAATTGCACGATCTTGGAGGCCAATTCTCAGGTCCAAAACATGATATTACGACACGTTTGGTTCAATATATCAATTGTGGCATGAGCTGCGTGACATGTTGCACGGTCTTGTTGAAACCACAACTGGTTGAAAAAGTGATGTCAACTTAATGTTTTATACCTTGAAAAAACATCTTTTATGGTGCAACGGGAAAACAAAAATTCGGCAACGAAACAGTAACATTTTTTGTTCCTCAAATTTTTAAGCCTGCATACAAAATTTGGCGCACTCCCCCCCCCCTCGCTCCAAATTGAAAGAATCAAGTAAAATTGCTTCCAGTCTCAACTCAACGTGCCTAATTTCTTCATTTACATTGTGGGTAATCTCTGAGCTCCAATGTTACTAATCCTTAAAAATGTTCTCTTAAATATACTTAACATCCATTCCGGAGCATTTTTTTTTTTGTTAAAACTCGAAAATCTGGTAAAAAGTTTAGAATACTAAAACCCTTACAAAATCACCTCTTTTCAAGTATGTATTATTACCTCTAATCTCAACTAAAGCGTTAAATATAAAATAAAAACTCAACTCGAAAAGGAAAAAAAAAACGAAACCCTCTTCTACTTCCAATTACTCTAATTGCATAAAAAGTGAAGACTGAAGTAGCGTAGGTACCCTATACATATGTATGTATGTAGGTGTGCAATTTTCGAACTCCCTTTCATAGTGCCTACCAACTACACAAATATGTGTAGAACTTTCATAACTTTCCCTGTACTCTGTGCGCTAAATAAACGGAGGAAACGGACATCCCCATAACGTTTTCATAGGAAGTCAGTAAAGGATGAAGTTCTACCTAGTGTTTTATTTTTTTTTTGATAAATTTTATTAAACATCTGCTTTCAGAAATACTGATGCACTATTTCTACTTGATGATGATGTAGGTACGTGCGATGCATTTTCCGCTTGTTCAACAAACTTTCCCGCATAAAATAAATAAAAAACCAGCACGTATCTACACACTACCCATATAGAGTGCAAAATAATAAAATTCAACTTTTTATTCCGGACAGACAGATCCTTTCAACTTGTCCTTTCCCAGAGATCGGAAAAAAATGCCATAACCATCACCCACGGCGCTTTGAATGTCAGAATGTTCTCTCGAAGCACCGCGAGAGTTGCAGCAGTGTGATGGACCGTTTATTCGTCTCTTACTACGCTTTTTCAAAATGAATTGCAAATTCATGGACATGGACAACTATGCACATAAGCCAGAACAAAAAAATGAAAAAAAATGTCCTTTCACAATTGACACATTAGAACGAACAAACACAAAACGAGGAGCAATAGCTCCTCTAAAAAACAATCAGTAGTGCATATCAACTTTACGCCTGAAGGCTTTACACTTTAAACTCTGTACGTTTACTGGTCTTGCTCCTGCCTGATGCCATCATCATCAGGTTCTTCGCCAAAAAAAAATCAAGATTACATCACACAAGAATAGACAGTGAAATTTACCCCCTGTGATTCTATTTTTACTGGGGACATCATACTCGTACATACAAAAGATGATAGTATCCTGCGACCTTCAATTGTTTGCCAGACGCTTATCCGCGTATTCTTCCTTCCTGTGTAAATATACCTATAGGTACAGCAATAGCGTGTCAGCTATAGAGCTGAAGCTGGAATACAATAAAAAAAAAAGATGTAAAAACAAAGGAAAAAAAACCTCTGAGGGTAAAATAATGACTCATGGGGATATTTCCTGCTTTTTTGGTCTTCCGTTACCGTTTCTCCTCCGTTGTAGTGTATTCGAGCTATGACACACACAGCAAAAGGAAATCCAAGGAAAGTAATAAAGGATTCCAAGGGGGGTATGACATTTGTCATGACACTGTACTGTACTGGCATCGTCATCTGGATCAGGATCGGCGCATAGCATACAGTTCTAATTATACTGCAGAGATTGAGGCCGAGGTTAGCAAGGATATGACAAAAGGGGCTTTGAATTTGTGGGGGAGGAGGAAAGAACCCGAGCCAGTCATATCATCAGAGGAGTTGGCAGCGATTCGGAGACAATTGTGTCGGAGCTAATAACGATTAAGTGCACGCAAATTTAACATATGAAAATCGAAGAAAGGGTTGTTGATGGCAAAAATGGGGTAGGTAGGGTATATGTAAGTGTGTGCAAAGAGATTGGTTTGCTATATATGGAGAAGATATACAACGAGCGAGGCATTTAAGTGAATAAAAGAGATAATGTTTGTTTAGAGATAAGGGGTTAATGGGTGACACTATGTAGATACTTCTCAAATATTCTCAACTTGCAAGATGACATAAACTTGAAGGAGAATTTATTATTATTATTGTTGCTACAGACAACCCCTTTTGGGATAGAATTTGAAAGATTTCATTTTTGAAATCGAATTAAAATGGAAAGTAATGAGCTATGACTTTGAAGGATAAGATATAAATTGACAGAAAAGTTAAGAAACGAGGTGTTGTAAGCAATATGAAGGTGAAATTGTTGAAAAAAAAATGGCTTAGCAGAAAAGTTCTCCCCATTAGCCCTTTGAATACTGTGGAACGTGGATCTTGAATTGTGAATGCAGTTGTTAATCTGCTAAGAAGTAGTTCGCTTGAACATTTATATAATTGTATTTATGTATAAGATTCTTGAAAAACGAGGTATAACAGTCTGTGGATAACTTAGGGACGTCAAACTAGCAATATTTAGCCATGAATGAGAGACTGAACGATGACCAGGCAATGCATAAAGAAAAAGTGCAATATCTCCTTTTCCATGCAATCCAAAACGGTTTTAATCTAAAGCGAGATATTAACTGCAGTCAAAAGATCTTAAAAGTATTTTACATGGCGACTTAAAATATTTTAGACATAAAGCAAAAGTGTTGTATCCTTATCCATTTTCATGCATTCAGATTTGTTTTATTTAAAAAAAAAACGGGTTATTATAAGCTATTTCAGACAATATATAGAAAAAAAGTGCAATATCTTCTAATAATAATATTCATAAACTCCAGAACTATTTGAATAAAAAAAGAGATATTTAAATATATTAAAGTGCTGATATTTAACCTTGAACGAGGAAGATGATGAGAAAGTAATGTATAAAATAATTTTAATCAACGCTCAAACACAAGGCAAAAGCTAATGTAAACAATACAAAAAAAAATATAGTTCCAATATGGATACTAAAATAAGAATTTTATGGAAAGTGCAATATCTCCATTGTCATTTCTTTCAAAACTAACTTGACCAAAAACGTGATATACATAAGCTGGATAATCTTCGGATAATCAAATTATATACACCTAATGATAGTCTTGAAATTGGATAAGCGAATCACGTGAAGCATACAAAAATTTAGAGGGCCGATATTTATGCTTCAGTATATTTTTTTTTTAATTTATTTATTTATTTATTCATTCATCTACGGATATAAATCTTACAGACTACTAACAAATTCAATATAAGTATAATAAGTATAAGTGTATAATTTATATATAAGAAGTACTCGTATATATAATAAGTATATGTATATACTTAAACAGATAACTTAAGGCTAATGCAAAATATTTTGCAAATCAATTTTAAAATCTGATCTGTTTTTGAGAGATCGACTTCATGAAATATAGAATTAAAAAGTTTAATACATCTAGAAAAAGCTTCATTGCAACCGTAATTGTATCTATGCCTTGGATTTAAAAAAAAAATGACGTAGACGCAATTCTCTCTCCGGAATATAAATTTCAAAGCACGTAAGAATTTGTGGACACTTAATACGATACGAAAATACATCATGCACAAACAACACGCACTGAATATACCGTCTTTTTTCACCACACAATTGAGCAATACTCGAGAATAAGACGAACTAAATACATGTAAACCGATTTTAAAGCATAAGGGTTGGAGAACTCATTGCAGTTTCGCTAAACGAAACCAAGCATTGAATTTATCCTAGCTATAATATAATCCACATGTAATGAAAATGACAACTTTGGATCAAATATGACTCCAAGATCACGAATCTCAGATTTGCGATTAAGAATCTGGTTGAAAATTTCATAGTCGTGTATCATTGGCACTAAAGTTCGATAAGCTGTAAAAACATTACATTTCTTTATATTTAAAGGAAGAAAATGTATCTCACACCAAACGGATAAATTGTTTAAATCATTTTGAAGGTTTTGAAGATCAATTAAATTTTTTATGCATAGATATATTTTTATGTCTTCAGCATACATCAAACACAAAGCATTTTTAAGAAGAAATGGGAAATCTTTAACGAAAATATTAAAAAAGAGTGGCCCAAGATGACTTCCTTGAGAAAGTCCAGATGAAACTTGTATGGTACTAGGGAGAAAGTTACCTAAATTTCTCAGAAATAGCCCAGAAAAAGTGCAATATCTCTATAATCGATGAACTTGGTCAGTTCTCTAATTATCAGGAATCCATAACATATCAAAATGAAAATCTAGGATACTGAAATGCTGTAAGCAAAGAAATCAAAATATTTCCATTTCTGTATTGTAGAACATGCTTAATAAAAAGCATGTTATAAGCACTTCTAGCCAATCCGCTGGTTTAAGAGCACTAATATCTTTACCAGACAAAGGTTTTAAATATAAAAACAAGACATGAGCTATTTAATTTAAAGCAGTAAAAACTCTTTAGAGCTCAGAAAGTCTCCGAAAATTTTGAAACTGAATTTCAAAATAAGTGATTAATACTGAACTCGAATATAAACCTCAATTTTGTATACCCCTTTATAAAATACAACACTGTAGTTTTAAATAATAATAGAATTTCTAATGAAATCCACTTCAAAGCAGCACTACTTAAAACAGTTGCAATTCAATTTGCATGCTCAAAAGGCATCATTAAACTCGAAATACTAAATAAAATTCCGTATACCACCTCATTCTACGCATGCCACATTATTGGGCAAAACCACAATATCAATTACCCTCATGTTAGATTTTAGCCACATTTTAATCGCTGTTGTCAAGTTTAATTAAAATACTCATTATTGCTGTTTTTGTTCAGCAATAGGTACTTTGAGAGGAGTCTGGTTATTGCAATCGAGAATTCTGAAATAAATGTCCTCTTCAAGTCATTTTTTTTTTTTATTTCATGGCACAAACTAGGTATCCATTGATCCATTTCCAAATGACTGCATAACTATTTTCGATGTCGGTTTCCATTTGTTTTTTGTTTTTGAGATGCGGTTAATAGGCATAAAGGCAATTTATAGGTTTTAAAAAAAAAATCAAGTTATTGTTTTAGAATCAACGAAGCAGTAGTGTAATGCCAAACCAGAAATACTTCATGTATGCTATGCCGTGAACTATGTCTTAGATTTCAACCAAACTGCCCGTATTGTAAGTTGCCGCCAAAAAAAATTGAAAGACTCGTTTTAATCAAGTTCTCGAAAACGAATCATTAGCCATTATTCCAATTGAAAATTTAACTATCCTCCTTTTTTAATTAAAATATTTGTTCATGCAACCTATACTTTCAGGGATAATATAATAAAAAAAAAGGTATTCTTTTAGGCGCTTCAACTCTGAGAGCATAAGTCCTATAAAAAAATAATGTACACAAGGATAATTAAATTTTTAATCAAAAGAATGCCATCAAATTTCTTGTACGATGAGCCGTTCTCCAGATAAAGGTTAAAACATTTTTTTTTAAAATGACGGCCAACATACATTATGTACCTTGAGATGTGCCATTTTCTTTTTGAACTCAAATTTCATCCACGTTTCATCTCAATCGTAAAATTTAAGATTTGTGTTTTTGCAAAAAAAAATCCTATTAAAATATGTGGTATTGCAGTGACGCCTTTCAATACCCATAATCTGCTTCCAAATTTACATTTCTATAAGCCATCACAGCAAGTATATTCGACCTGGTTGTTCTTTTTTTTTTTGTTTTAATTTAAAACATCCAGATAGAATCTTTTGAATACCCTGAAGGACGTTCCACTTGTATACCGCATCCATATAACCCTGCGGGGGAACATCAATAGTTTTGCAATGAGATTGTAGGTAGGTACTTGGTGGTTGATACCAAATCAGATGTACCGAGTTGACTGTTGTCGTTGTCGTCGGCCCTTTAGTTGGTTAGATTTGTTTACTGCGGTGATCCTATCCTGAGGGAATGACTATGACGACAACAACGGCAACGACCTACGACGACACGGGACGGAATAGATACTAGACACGGTGGAATAGATATGCATTCTGTTTGTAGATATTTTTGTATTCATTTTGTTTACTCTTTTTGGCATCATTCAGCTATGAATAGATAATTGTATTACTTTTCATTGCAGTGTCATCAGATTTTTGTGGTTGACAGAGAATGGATATTTTGTAGAGGTAAAGAGGACATGACAGTATAATCATGGAATATTTTGCCTAGAAATGTTTTGAAGTTTAATAGAATTCTAGTTTAGGTAGACTATTGTTACATTTCTTCTTTTTTGTTTTGAAAATCTCACATTAATGTTTTCTTTCGTTTTTCGTAAATTCAATTTTTCATTTCTAAAGAAGTCTGGTTGTTACAGGGAAGTATGAACGCTTCAACAATGTTGATATTATTCCTCAGCAGAAATCTGTCATGTTTTGGGGACAAAATCGTAGTGAAGATTTTAAAACAGGCAGAGTTAAATGTCAAAATAGTTTCAAAATAGTAACTTAAACTAAATTTAACATTTTTAAATAGTTGGTGAGTTAAATTAGACTAAGCTTAATGACAGCTGACTCCACTCAAAACTCCCAGGACTTATTTCGTGCATTGACTGGGCTTTAACTTTAACCCATTCCCGGCTAGGGTTGTCAAAACGCAGCGTCAATCCTTGAAGGCGTCTGAAAATTAAATGATAACTTAAAATTTTTCCAAAAATACATTTCTATTTCTATACCTTCACAATACGAAATTTTGTGGCAGCATTTTTGAAAAATTGAAAAATATCCATTAAACTATTTTTTATTAAATTTAATTTTTCAAAATAATGTTAACTATATTCTAAAATTATGTTGTCAGAAGTTATAATTGTTAGGCTTATTAAGTGTAAGAAATGCCTGATTTAGTAGCATTTGAATTTAAATAAATATTTCCGTTCGTAGAGTTATCAATGAATGCACTTTTTCTCAGAATATTGTGCATTGCCTAACCTCACTTTGGTTTAAAACTATTTTAGGCAGCAATATTTTCTCAGTTTCTACTGAACGCCATCAGCCATTATTATAAATACCTACCTAATATCCCAATTCACTTTGCCAACAATTCTGCTGCGAAAGCAGACCATTTTAATTCTCTTAAGCCTCACTTAAGTCATTTTTTTTTCGATTTCTCAAACTTAAATTAAATCCTTTTTTCTTTTGTGACATCGTATGATAGACATAATTATCACCAAACCAACCAAATAACTCAATCTTGCACTGAAAATGAGTTAATGAATTATTTAATCCGGTTATTTATCCCCGAAGAAAATTCCTAAGTCTTTACTAACCGAAAAAAAAGCTGAAAAGAAAGAGAAGTAGACGAAGAAACAATTGTCTTTTCAAACTTGGGAATTTCTTTCTGGCCATTTGTATTATATTGTTTCATTTTCTGTTCGTATTGGTAGGTAGGTACTTTTTGTTTAGTTTCCTAACTTTTAATAGGATCAAACTTTTGTTTCTTCTGAGAACCAAAAAAAGGATGGTAGTGAAAAAGTTGATGCTGGTGTACACAGAAAGAAAAATACCAAGCAAAATAGAAGAAAGTCAATTAGATTTCTGTGTGGTTATTATTCAATCAAATGGTCATATTAAAACAATGGAGAAAATTTTATTGACTATACAATAAATGGCCAGCAGCTAACTTTTTTCTCTTTATAATTGTATGTATTACTTTTGTTTTTATTGTACTATTTGTACATAGAATTTCAGTTTATTAAACTTGACAGTTCCACATTCCGTCAATTTCATTGAATTTTGTGAACAACAACAACAATGTATCTATGTATTATTTTTTCCCAATGTCAGTTATTTGTACTTTTTTGTTTGTTCTTTAACTTTGCCTTTGTAAATACATTTATAATTAAACTTTAAAAAAATTAGTATTTTTAATTATTGATATATATTTTAAGTGGTTTTATGAAGCTGAAGATCGCTGCATTTTTTTTCTTTTTTTTCTTTTAGAGTTGCAGCTCTCGAAAAGTATCAATGATATTGGAAAATTTTAAATTTAATTTGTTGTTATGCAAATTAATGGCTTTAGAACATGAATTTTAAAAAAATAAAAAACATCGCCTCTAGAGTTGAAAAAATCTAATTTTTCTATGTACTTTTTTTTTGGTACCGTTAGGTGATCCGAAGTTATAACGGTATAAAGTTTTGTGAGTTTTGTTTTTATGTTTCATAATTAAAAACGCTTAGTAAAAAAAAAAAAAAAAAATAAGGAACATCGCCTCTAGAGTAAAAGACGCTCTTCACGATACAATTTTTTGTTTTTTATTTTTACGGTTAGTTTCGTCTATCTGCACGTCTAAACAAAAAAATAATCTGAAAAGTTTAAAAACCCATTAAACACAAATATAACGGGATAAAATTTTTAAAAAGTAGCGGACATCGCCCCTGGGAAATTTTGTGGGCAACATTTTGGTGTTTAAAATTTTCCAATATCATTGATACTTTTCGAGAGCTGCAACTCTAAATGAAAAAACAACTTCGGATGTAGCGATCTTCAGCTTCATGTGGTTTTCATCTTAAAATAATATAAAAATCTTATAAATATGACTAAGTTTTCTTCATAATATGTGTATATGTACCTTATGGTTCTTTTTTTCTCTGTGTAGTTCTATTGCACGCACAATTCCAGGTAAGTTCCATGAAGGATTACGTTTTTCAATTTTTTCTTTTGTAAATTAAATGCCAATGTCAAAGACAAAGAAGACTTTTAATAACCAAACCATACTGTCGCTGTGTCGCTGCGATGGGACAAAATGATATAATTTTTTGTTTGTGCTGTTGGTGTAAAAGACTTAATTAAGAAAGATACTTTGAGGACAATGGGTACCTATATACTTTCTGTTGAATTTTTTTTTTTTTTTTTTTGGATTTTAATAGCAGGTATCTTCCGAGTTAAGTCCTAAGAAAAAGACCATCAACATTTTATTGGGTAAAAACCTGGTGGGAATGTGATTTAATTCTGAAGGTAAATTACTTGAGATTATTTTCAGTACGTATTTTGCATTTTAATTGGGTGTATTATTTAATAACATTAATGCATTCATTTTTTTTTCAATTGAAAATGAGTCTTTAATACATCGCAAGTATCAGTTTTTAAATACATTTCAAATAATGGTCCTCAATATCTGGCCATGTTTCTACTATACTTTCAAGAAACTTTATTAAATTGATTTTATTTTGTTGCACCATCCCAACGATATAGTCTCACATCCTTGACTTTAAAAGATTAAGCTCCTTTCGGAAACCCTAGATCCTACACTGTGTAATGCGAGCCATTGCCACAGAAATACAATTTTCAAACTGGTTTGGGCTCAGTAGATTCCTCAACCGCAAAGTGGATTTCCATCAAATTGAAATGGAATCGAACAATTGTAGGATAATTTCATATCCTTCAATATCCTCGTATACCGTCGCCGTCGTCGGTCGTTGGCGTCGTTGTTGTTGTTCGTCAGTTCATTTTGCAAACCAATACAAAACTCAAGTGAATATGTAATTTTTACCGCACATTGCACCAACACAGTCCACCATCGTGTGATGGCTTCAACATCCAGCTGTATGTCACCCCTTTCAATTTTCCACTCCACCAAACCAATCTTTTTCTGATGTATACACTTTTATTTTATTGATGCAAAGTTCCATGTTGGGATATTGATGAGAGGGTGCACAACTTTACACAAACAGGTATAATTATTATGACTGTTCCGAGAGTGCCGAACGCGGTCGCATACATGTGGTCTATACCCGGTCTCGGTTCTTTCCTGGTCCTCTATATCTATAGAGTCTCTCATTGTTTGGCCAACAATTGAAGCTTGATTTACCACATGAAAAGCCCTCGATTATACGAAAAGAAGAAGGGGCTGAACAGAACACCATTCTATCTAAGGATAAGGATCAGAGAGTTAAAGTTGTAATTTTACAACTAATTTAAGGTTTTTATTTATTTTTGAAATCATATGCATATAGAAATTTATTATTCCATTTTATTCCAATCCTCTCTTGATCTTTTAATGGCATGGAAATTTCATTGTTCTCTTGCCTAAGCACATCAACTTGCTACATATATATTTGGTGCTTGAAAAAGTGACAGAAAGTTTTTCGACAGTAAGGTATTGTGTGAGTTTAATTTAATTCAAAACCTTCATGCACCCATTCCATCATTCGAAAAAAGGCATTGCATATCAAAGAATGTACTTTTGATTTTACATTTTGAAATGGATATTTTAAATAGAGGGCGTGGGGGTCGAGAAAATAATTTGAGCACAAAGAGGGTGCATATAGTTTTTGTATGATGGATTGTTGAATCATTGATAGGATTGCTGTAGTAGGTATATAGCTATACGAGTAGTTTTGCATTCAAATTGGTTTTCATAAGGAAGACTGAATGGCCCTAAAGGAGTTAATTGAGTCTCCTGGGAATTATGTAGTACGGGAATAGAGAAGTTAATCGATATCAGGGGCTTCGATGAAATTATATGGACTTTGGCTTTGAGCATTGACAAAACCCCTGGATGTACGAGTAGAAAGACTGTTCTCATACAAGAACGGTCGGCGTATCAAAAAAAACTTAATTATAAAGTTTTACAAATATGGACTTTTTGTTCTGCATTAAAAGAACGATTTTGTAATTAAAACGATTATCTATTATATAGAGTCAAAATGTATGAGAAATGGTCAGCTGTCAGTGGCCTATTGCACTGAACTACAATTTTTATAATTATACATTTGGCAACGAAGAAATAATCGATTTTTTTTGTAGTTTTTGAAAAAAAAAATATGTGACAGGGGCTCCACACGAATCTGTTAGCAGTCCAATATTATTTTGCATATTCATGAATGTACGGAAATTACAAATTACTTTTGATGATGCAATGCCTTCAGCTTCGAAGAATTATTTTTTGTTTTTGACCTGCGGCTATATGTAAAGTAGATCCAGTTTAAGACTTTGCAAGTAATTAAAATTATTTAATCAGAAAATTTTTATTTCAAAAAATAGTTTTCAACGGTACCTGCCATAAAACCCAGTTTTTGTTTTTTTTTGGAAAATTTATACACCTACGCTCTACAGTTCTACACCCTTCTCCGACATTCTATAACAATAGAAATTTCTGTTATGAATAGTAGGTAATATTTGGCTTAAGATATGTCTCTGTAATCACTGCGATATCAATTTTGTTTTCAATCAAAAAATTTAAGTATTTTTTTTCTTTTTTTTTTTTAACTTTTAGCATTCCCCAAAAGCATTTTTAATGTATTGGCCATTGTTAGTATAAATATATTTAATGCTAAGATCAGCTATGACGTTAAATTGATCTCGTCTACTTTTACATAAAGATAATTTACTTAACATTTCATTTTTAAGAAAAATAAGTTCATCAAAACCAAATAAATTGTTGTTTTGGTTTGGTGCTTGGTGAGTTGTTGACATTTGTACACTGCCACTGGTGAGCGTGGCTGGAAAGCTTCGCGGTGTACACACGGGACGAATGTTGTTGGAGTGTTGTTGTTTTTTCTAAACTAAGCCCGGAAAGTCAGCGGTGTTGAGGTTGAAGCTGGTGTGTTTACTTGGAATTGGATCATGAATGACATGTTCCGATCCAAATTGTCTGCGCCTGACTTTGAGTCGGTTTTGAGTTTCAATGAATTCTAACCTCTTTTTACATGAGGCATCGGTGGCTTTGTGTTGTTCACCATGCCATTTTGACATTACAAAAAGAAGACCCGTGTCCAAACATTAGGTAGACATTGATGACACTGAGGTACGAAGTGTGGATTCTTTCGATAAAAGTACCAATATGCCGAAACATGGGCAACAAACTTAGCTTGTCTTCTTAGTTCATTCATATTAATGCTTCTATTCTTGAGGTAAACTAACACATGAACACTGTTCCTTGTATTTAGGATTTTTAATGTTCATTAAAGGGATTTGAAGAACTTCTAATTTAGGATAAGTGCACAATTCAGTTTTTAGGTCATCGGTATTCATTTTATGTAATCCATATAACACTACTTTAAATGGTTTTAAGTTCTTAACATTATGTATGAGTAATTGGAGTTTTTTTTCCGAAGGGCAGATTTAGTTTTATTTAATTCAGTTTTAGTGAAGAGATTAAAGCGGCAACCAATTGATGTGTTCTGCAATCAAATTTGGTTATACCGTTATCTTTTATGCATTCAGAAACAAAGACATATTTACCTACGAAGTGGGTTCTTCGAGTACCTACCTAGAGGCTGCTCATGCTCATGATCGTTCATTAATTCTTTATTATCAGATGAGTCAGAAAGATCATACTGAAGCGATTAAAAGAAGATAAATTATTTTGGTGGATTCCAGGATTATTTTTCAATTTTTTATGTCGGTTAATTTTTACAGTTACCTTGACCTTGTCTTTGAACATGCTCGTCATAAATTTAAACTTAATTATAAATAAGATGTAAATCTTAATATTAAGTAGCCATTAAATAAATAAATACAAATACAGTTGGGGAATTCTCATCAGAAGATGATGAGTCCCGTAACCGTTTGCGATTTAGCAAAATAATCAAACGCAGTTAGAAATAACACAAGAGAAAATTGTATTTAACAGAAAACAATCAACTCTTTAACTCAGTAGGTACTGAAAAACTGGACCTTAAATATCGAATATCTCACATTTTTGAATTCTAATTGGCATTAATTACAATTACCTAGTTCTAGATGAGCTTCTCTTGGGTACATACAAATATTCTGTACTAAATTGGAAAAAAAATCGTTCCAACTTTTTAGCTCCAACCCATTAGAGGTCTTGTAAGTTTGTCTAACAGTCCTTGCAAAAGAATGAATTAAGTTTATTTCTAAAACGTCTTAATTTTACTAACATCATTGTATTTATTATCTACCAAAAATCTTCAATGTTTAGTCACGGACGCTAAAACAAAATGACAAAAGCCGCATTATTATTATTTTAAGTATATTATAATTTAAAATGTATACATTATACAAAAAAAATATTATAAATAAATTCACTAGAGTTCTAATATTAGACAAATTCCTTATAATTTTGCATACCTTTGATAATTGATAAAATTTTTCACATTAATGAATTTCCTGAAAATAGTGTTTCCAGTCCTTCCCCTTTATTTCTACCATAACTTTTACTCACACATCAAACTTCCTTGCACGATTATAAATGCCAGTCAATTTCATTATGATATGAGTATGAGTTGACGTCACATGTCAAATTCAATTGAATTAATAAAAAAAAGATAAATAAATAAATTAAAATTAAAAGTAAAAAAAAAAAAAAAATCGCGACCTGTCCGACATGTTAATCACTTGTCCACTTATCACTCTCGTCCGGCTGCATTCACAGTCGCAGTCGTCATCATCAACATTGAGGCACCCTTACACCCACCATAAGAGAGTGGTCTTTTACAAAATATAATTTATTTAAATGTTTTGACATTTTTGTAAATATTATATTTTAAACGATTTACATGCGCTCAGTTTCACTTGGATATAATAATATAAAAAAAATAAAAACAGAACGCTTGCGATTTATTTTCCCTGCACGCAAAAGGTAAAACAAAAACGTATCTGATATTCCAGGCACACAGAGAATATTCAACATTGCAACCAGCTAACGCAACAAATTCGAAACACGAACACCAAAACGGCCTTAAATGAAGCACACAGTGGCACAAAGAACTGGCTAGCTTTGGACAAAAATATTACCAACAAAAATAATAAGCATTCCAATTTTTTTTTTTTTTTTATGGAAGCTTTATGGAGTTTTTCGCTAAAATTTGCATTTTTATTTTACTGATAATTTAGTTTGGTTATCAAAAAAGAAAATCTCTGATCTAAGGGAAATATGAATGTTTGATAAATGAATTCGAGAAAATTCATCAGGTTTTAAAAAGCATGCTAAATTAGTTGAATAAAAGCTTTTGTGAATTTAAATGTAAGTTCGGCATTATTTAAAATTAAGCAAGTAAGGTTTTTATAAATATGATTAGATACTGATAAAACAGTTAATTGTATAAAATTTGTCACAACTGTCAGACATTTTTCTATAAAACCTGCATTATACTTTTGAGTTGAAACTCTTACTTTGCACAAAGATACATGTATATACAGAGTAATCTAACCTAACTATTCATCACCACAACTTATGATTTCGGAATAATTTTTTTTTATTAAAGCTTTATGGATATTGTGGAAAAAAAATTATTAATAGGATTATAGAGAAAGGAATCATAAAATTGAAAAAAAGAGATACCAAACTGATTAATGGAAGTGTTATAGATGTTTCCCGAATATTAAATTTAATTCAATAGAGTTATTTTATTAAATTAAAAATATATTAAATTATTGAAACTAGAAACTATCATCCTTGTTTAAAGGACATGTCAATATTGTTGAATAGAAGCTCTTTATTATTCCGAAACTAACTACGACTTGTTAAAAATAATAAATTTTGGCCTAAGCTCCCTAAAAAAGTTTCATAAATTAGATTTTTGATGAAAAAAACAAATTACCAAGTTTCTAAAAAGTTTTTGAATAGAAGCTTTATAGAATTTTGTGGTAAACTCTATGGCTATAATTGTTTTACCCAAGCTTAAGTTTGGATGAGAAAAAGTTTTGAAGTTGTATTGTAAAATGGAAGCTTTATGAAAGACTTATTATTATTTTTATGAAAATATTTTGTTCCACTGTACTTCCAAGCATATAGCAATGTATAAGCTTCTTGTTCCTGCTGTTTATGATGATGATGATTCACCCCTAAAAATTGAGTGTTATGGCTTGGTCAGGTAACCCCTATATCACTAGGGTATATAATAATAATCGCCCTTAACATATTTTGCCACAAGAGTGACATATCCCCAATAATAAACGACCATACAACATAGTGTACAGAATTTTAGATTCAATAAAAGGATAAAATCCTTTGGGTATTCCATACGTCTTCCTCAAGCCCCAAAGGCTCTTCTTTTGCTCTGCTCTAAATGGATTGACATTGTCACAAAAAGATATCCCAGTTATATCACCTTTAGGAGAATAGAACAAAAATGAGGTCGAAAAATAGGCATTTCAGGTGAAGAAAGGCGCATAAGTTGCCCCAATAAAAGTAAATTAAACGACAATGTACAACGAATCATGAAAGGAACGAGAATCGGAGGTGTGGTAAGAAAATGAGGCCATTTCATTTCCAGAGATTATGTATAGTATAGATCTATATTTCTTTGTCTGCATCAGGGATGATTACGTGATGTGTGGTGTGGTCCTCATAGATAAAGTATTGGTATCTATAAAAGGTCGAAATTAAAGGAGATCCAAAATAAAAGGTGACATTTTAATGGATGCACCATTAAATAAACTGTAATGATGAGTCAAGTGAAATGGATATAATTCCAATATAACTACCGTTGACACATCAGAGTCAGGCGAATGTGTAAACAAAGGACAGCCCAGACAGACACCACAAAATGTGTTTAACGATCAATTTATTTGGGCTAAGGGCTAATATATGTGCATCTGTGTATCTATGGCTGTTGTATCTATCTTTGGCTATAAATCTGATACCAGAGAGTATTTCACTGGATTTTATATATAAATTTGAAAATAAATCACCTAATTGCAAAACGCATCGTATATACCAGGATGGTCGAGAGATTTGTGTGATGTTGAAAGCTAAAACGAAGTTTCGCGATAAATTCCGTGGTTTGCACCCACAATGACAACGACAAAACACACAAGGGTAGAAAGTATTCCTGTGCATTTTCGGATTTATATAGAAAAGGGAGGACATGAACAGTGAACAATTTGCTTTTCATCCGGTTGAAGGGAGCGTGCATAGAGTATTTTTCGAATGTGATTTTATTATCCAGTGAGACCCTCTGTCTGTAAGTAAAGTACTTTAAATAGTCTGTATTGGTATTTAAATTTTAGAAAACTTATAGACTGGAGGACAAAGGCAGATAACTGGATAGAATTAAATTCTATTAACTCCAGGCACAAATTCGGTACAATTGCGAATAAAATCTGAAAAATTGAAAAAGGCCACATTGAATTATTGCTAAATAGCGCTAAGACTCGGTTTTTCAGTGCGAAATTAAAATTAAGCTCGAGATACTTAAGGTTTACCTTGGATGAACTGAATTTTTTTGTTTGTTTCTTCATCTTACGAGATTTTTAAGGACATTTGTATTCATCCTCAGCTTGTGGAGTTAGGTTTCAATCATTTTAGGCCCATTTAGCAGAGCAAGATTAAATTTAACCCCGAGATCAATAAAGAATTTTGACTCTAATATTCTAACCTCATTAAGCTGATATTAACTTATAACCTGCGAATTACTCTTTAAAAAGTTTAAGTTTAATTTAATTTAAATTCAAATTTACCAAATTAAAATAAATATTTCTTTATTTTAAACTTAAAATGAATTTATCGTTAATTTAAAATTGACGTACTTTTTACATTATTAAAACGATAACTCTTTTACATTAAACATTCTTACAGAATCTTGAAAAACATAAGTGATAAACATTATTTTGAAAACAGAATTTTGAACACAGAGAATTTTGAAAAACAGAGTTTTTGTGGTGTTGATTTTTTTACCGCCAGAATTTTGAAAACAGTATTATGGCCGTTAGCCATCAGCCGAATAGGGGGAATAACATGTAGCATACGAAAACATGCACGTGCCGTAACTATTCGGGACTGGTGGAAGTGTGATCATAGCCTCTTCGCGGCTGCCGCTAGAAACAATCCTTTAAAAAGGTTTGGCAAATATGATCAGGCTAGTTCCACAGGTTGGCAACAGGCTAATTCCCTGTTCCGTAAAACTAAAAGAATTACGAGACCGTCAACAAGCCTCGGAAACGGACTGATCTCACGACGACAACCCTTGCAACGAAAACGGAACAACGATTTACGAATTTTCTTATGGAACGTACGATCGCTCTATAGAGCTCGAGCTGCTCAGCAGCTAGCCGATACCCTGTCAAAATATAAAGCTGACATAACAGCACTGCAAGAAATAAGATGGACAGGGAATGGTGCAGAAGAAAGAATATGACTTATATTACAGCTGTCATACAAAACACCATGTGCTCGGGGTAGGCTTCCTGGTCAGCGAAAAAATGAAGTCTACCGTCATCGGCTTTAACGCTATAAGCGAAAGGCTATGCAGTATGCACCCTTCGCGTGCGAGGCAAATTTAAGAACATCAGCCTCATTAACGTTCACGGACCTACGGAGGAGTCCTCAGACGAAGACAAAGAGACTTATTACGAACAAGTCGAGAGGGCCCCCAATGCCTGTCCAAGGTATGATGTTAAAATCATCCTTGGGGATTTGAACGCAAAAATAGGTCGGGAGCCGGTATTCAGGCATTACGCAGGCACCCATAGTTTGCATGAGAACACTAATGACAATGGACTTCGAGTCCTAGAATTGGCAGCATCGAAAAACATGGTCGTTGCGAGTACCAGGTTCCCGCGTAATGATATCTACAAAGCCACCTGGGTATCACCTGATGGAGTCACTCGTAACCAAATTGACCACGTGTTGATAGACCGTCGCCACTACTCGAACTTGATGACGGTACGAACGTACCGAGGTGCCAATATCGACTCGGATCACTATCTTGTTGGTATGGTTTTCCGAGGGCGGATTGCCTTGCGAAGACGTATTGCATCCGCCGATCAGGTTCGAATCAACACGGCTGCACTGCGCAACGAAAACACCAGTAACACCTTTGGACATGCGTTAGGACTCGCCCTAGAACAACTCGATCCAGGGAGAGTAAGTCCTGGAGCCAGTATGCTGGGCGTAGATGAAAAGTGGACACGCCTTAAGAACACTGTCATTAGTGCTGCCAACTTCATCTTAGGCAGCAGTCGTAGAAGTCGGAACGACTGGTTTGATGATGAATGCAAGCTAGCGACTGAACTTAAGAATGTTGCGTACCGAGCAATGCAACAATCTCATAGAACGCGGGCACGCGAAATGAATATAAAGAGCTCAGAAGAATAGAAAAACGGATTCACAGACAGAAAAAATCAGCCTGGGAGAAGAACATGATCTGTGAGTTAGAAAGAAGCCGAGAGCGAGGTCCGCACCAGGCGCGGAAGTTCTACCAATCCGTCCGAAACATGACGCAGTACACACCACGCTGCACTTACTGTACTGCAAGAACGGAGAGGGAAATCTAATCACCGATCCCCAAAGCATACTGGAGCGATAGGAAGTGTACTTTAATGAATTGCTAAATGGTCAGCTCACTGCAGAAGTAGAGGCTCCACTACTTCAAGAAGAATATCCTATGTTACCGCCACCAAGCATAGAAGAGGTTGAGAAGGCTATAGCCCGGCTTAAGAAAAACAAAGCCCCGGGAGCCGATGGCATACCAGCCGAACTATTCCACCACGTCGGGCCAGCCTTACGCCAAGCAATTCATGATATTCTAGTGCACATATGGGAGCAGGAAGAAATGCCAGAAGACTGGCGAAAAGGTATAATTTGCCCCATACATAAGAACGGAGACGTCACAACGTGCAGCAATTATAGAGGTATCACGTTGTGGAGTACCGCCTATAAGATACTCTCCTCTATCCTACAAGAACGGATAGCCCCATACGCGAAAACCATAATCGGCCAATATCAGTGTGGTTTCATTCCAGGCAAATCAACAATTGATCAGATCTTTACCCTTAGGCAGGCGATGGAAAAATGTCTAGAACTTAACATCCCAACATACCATCTGTTTATAGACTTTAAGGCCGCCTATGATAGCATAGCCAGGGTAGAACTTTATAAAGCCATGAGAGAATTCGGCATCCCAAATAAATTGACACGACTTTGTAGGTTGACCATGACCAACGTAACAAGCCAAGTAAAAATAGCCGGATTGCTATCCAGACCAATCAACATCTTTAATGGACTCCGACAAGGGGATGGTTTGGCCTGCCTCCTCTTCAACCTGGCGTTGGAGAAAGCAATCCGTGACTCTGGCACGGCAACAAGAGGGACCATCGTCAACAGGTCCAGCCAGATACTGGCTTACGCAGACGACATTGACATCATCGGAAGAACCGAACAAGCTGTACACGATTCCTTCATCCAGATCGAGCAGGCGGCACAAAATCTGGGACTGCACATTAGTGAAGGTAAAACAAAGTATATGGTGGCGTTGAATGCGAGAAGAACAGTTGGTCAAACAATCGAGGTAGCGGAGCACGAAATTGAAGTGGTGCAATCCTTTAAATACCTTGGGTCAATAGTAGCAGCCGATAATAATATAGAAGAAGAAATACGCGGGCGGCTGCTCAATTCCAACAAAGCCTACTATAATCTGTCAAAGCTCTTCAAATCCAGAAATCTCACCATAACTTCAAAACTGCTGCTGTACAGGACCATGGTCCTGCCAGTACTCACGTAAGGATCCGAGACTTGGGTGCTTAGCAAAAGACACTCCGACCTCTTAGCCGCGTTCGAGAGAAAAGTCTTAAGGAGAATTGTTGGCCCCATATGTGAGGAAGGACGATTCCGGAGACGGTACAATCATGAATTGTACGCAATCTACCTTGAAGGAGACATAGTGACAAAAATTAAGCTCGGTAGACTCCGGTGGGCAGGGCACCTAGCTCGCATGAGTGAAGAGGAACCGGCTCGGAAAGTCCTTTGTGGTACATTCTATGGTAGACGGCAGCGTGGTAGACCATGCTTGCGCTGGAGAGATGGCGTAGACCAGGACGCCCGAAGCCTTGGGGTGCGCAACTGGATGGCGTCGGCTCAAGACCGGGATAGGTGGAGAGACTTGTTGAAGGAGGCCAGGACCGGACCCCGGTTGTCGAGCCGATGATGATGATGATTATGACCAATGAAAAACTTCAACACCGACTCCTTGTTAGCAATACATTTTTTTTTTATATAATAATGAATAGTAGAGAAAATTGCGACTCATAAAATAGAGTAGAACCTGAACCAATTTGCTTATACGACAGTTAGCTAAGAATCGAACTGGATGGAAAAAGCTAAAAGACAGTAGATACTTGGACTCGCAACGTCAGACAGTTTTTTTTTCGATTTGACAGTCAATGAAAAACGACAAATAATATTTTAAAAAAGTACATATATAAATTTCATGTGAACTTTATATGTTTCGGGTAAAGTTTTTAAATTTCACTTCAATCTTTTTTAAATAAATTTACTTATTATCACGTGAATACTTTTTTATATTTATGTTATAATAAGTAATTTTAAAAATTCACCTGAATTTCAAAAAAAAATTTAAGTAGTTTTATGTATTTCATAAAAAGAAATGACAAAAAGTAGTTTTATAAGTTTTCCGAGAATATTATACATTTTAAAAAGTTTTCAGTAGGTACATTTAAGTTTTCACGTAAGCAAATTAAAAAATGAAATTAAATTAATAAATTAATTAATTTTAAGAAATTTGAAATATCACTTTAATTCACAAATAAAACTATCTAAAGTCTAGAAAATAAAGTGCTTCTAAGCACCATATTACAGCTTCTAGCAGCTTATGAGTCGAAAGGCGTTATCTAGTGTTGTTTCGTAGAGGCTTTGCCTTCTTTACTGAAGTCGTATCGAAGTTCCCGAGCAATTCTATTGCATCTTAAGCAGACACAGGCTCCATCCGGATCACAAAATTTCGTGGCTCCTTCTTCGGGAATGGCTTGTGGCTTACCTATGCTAAGTCCCAATTCGACTTGATACGTATCACAAATCTCAAGCATTCATCAGTTTCTAAAGTCGAATACTAATTCTTTCTTTTGAAGTCGTATCGAAGTTCCCGAGCAATTCTATTGCATCTTAAGCAGACACAGGCTCCATCCGGATCACAAAATTTCGTGGCTCCTTCTTCGGGAATGGCTTGTGGCTTACCTATGCTAAGTCCCAATTCGACTTGATACGTATCACAAATCTCAAGCATTCATCAGTTTCTAAAGTCGAATACTAATTCTTTCTTTTGGATTTCGCATCTCAGATGTTATGAACTGAAAGTCCTTATATGTTAAGCCCTGTTAAGGAAAGTAAGTAATTTTCCAAGTGTCTATTTAATTTTGAAAAAAAAAACTGCCAGACAGGAACCACCATGACCACCTTAAAAAAAAAACCGTAACCTTTTAAATCTCATTTAACCTATAAGAATAAAATTCCACACTGACTTAAAATGAAAAATAATGACCGTGCCCCTCCCATTTCTGCACAATGTGTTATATTCATTTGCTGAATAAGGGTTAAGCCTTTATTATGTTTATTTTTTTTTGTTTCCAAAAAATCACAACGTGTGATTTTATCTTTTTTTTTTGTTTTTGTGTAAGACACTTATAAAATAATTCCTAATGAAACCTTATCGCCCGGCTAAAAGAATTTTTCAAAAAATAACCCCGGTTGTCGGTCGTTTGCGTACAGTAGCAGTGAACGCGAACAAAGTTCAAACCTCCCTCAAGGGATGATTTTCTCGCATAGTCAGTAGTTATAAATCAAATTGTTCCCCTTTGGGCATTTAACTTTTTGTATCTGAGCAAAAAAAAAATTCATCAAAAACAAAAAAAAAAAATGGCAAAATATAATCCGAAAGGATTTAGTAGCACAAGCTTCTTTTCTAACAAACTCCACATCACAGGATCCGCTTATTCCCTTTTTCCTTCTTATAATATGCTCGGTTGGGATTCCTTTCATTAAAATACAAATTTTTTCACATTGTGCGGCGCTTTAAGGGGATCAAGGAATTTTTCCACTGTGAATATTCTTCATATTTTCAGTTCCTTTTTTGGATGAGGGGGTTAGGGTGTAAATAGAGAAGAGCAGTTGGGGTATAAATGTATCCTTCTTCCCGGCTGTATATGATGATGTGGACAATATAAAACTTGTGAAGCTCCCAGAACCCAGAGCTACATAGTACACACAAAATTAAGGATGATTTTTTCCCTCGCATCTTCTTTAAAATTTATTAGCGGGATTTTGAGGCAATTTACGCTAAAGTATCAAGGAAAACATAATAATGAGCCTCAAAGAAAAGAGGGTTGGTCCGCCGCCACCGCTGCCGTTGTTTGTTTTATTCCCTGGAACATCCTTATTATGTGAGAAGTGCAAAAGCCTACAGAACATAAATATGAAGATGTACAAAAATTTATTTAGCAAATATTTTTTTGTTTTCATCAGTCATACCTCTAGAGAAAGTGAAAAACTAAGGAAATGAACCTAATTTAGGATTTATTATTTTGGATTTGAAGATAATTAGGGATTTTGGTAGGTTTCCATTTTTTCGTTTTTTTTTTTTTGAAATTTAATTCTTTTTTTTGTTTCTCAAGTCTTTCGTTGAGGGTTATTTATTTTTATTAATTATCTGCCAGTGACTTTAATTAAGTTTAATGGCTGCAAGTGTGGGTATATTTTTTTTTCTCTAACGGGATTATATATTTTTTACTATTAACAAATATGAATTAATGTGAACTGGTATTTTAATGAGGATTTTTGTAATTTTCGAGGCGGAAAAAATGGACATTAGGAGTTCTTTTTTGTGAGTAAAAAAGGAATTTGTAGTAAATTTAAAAAAAATGTTTTGATAATTTTTTCGGTAGAAATGAAGATTCTTTTTGTGCCAATGAAGCTTGAATGAATTATGAAGGGATAATAAAGGTTTTCTTATTAATGTCGTCAGCACTAAAAATAAATTTGAAAATATAACAATGCTGACTTTATAAATTGTCTTAGACTTTCCCACTTAAGGCTCAACTTAAAGAGTAAGCCGGGTTGGCCTCTGAAAACATCGATTGGATTGCTTCATGTCTGAAACCAACTAAATTTAGGTTTCTTTCCTTTTTTTGCAGGGTTTTCAAAACACTTTCTTTGTGGGTGTTGGTCATGCAACACATTGTTCGAAATTATATTTTTACGGAGAAGATGTGAAGCATCTTCATTTCAGCTGTAGCCAATTTACTTTTATGCTTCCAAATCTAAAACTGTGTACCGTATGTACGCGCTGGAAAAACAACTGCCGTGTAGATCTTTCGTTTCAGCTTCGAAGGAGGGTATTTTTCGATAATAGAAGATTTTTGAGTTTTGTGCAACACTTGATCCACCCTACCCTTAGTCGATGTTGTTATGGAAAGATCCTTCGCACTTGGAAAGCACAGTACCGTTCGTATAGATGTCTGGAACAAGCTAGTGTGGAACAGAAAAAGGGCTGCATTGGTATTAGGTCTTTTTCACGCTATTATGTGGTATCCTTTTCCCTCCAGGACAATAATAAAGAGCAATGGACTCAAGACACTTCTCTGGTGCGCACCTACTTTAACTTTGGACTCTTTGCTGGTTTTTGTGGGTCATCTTACCGATTCTTCCGAACGCCATATAAGATCTCATGGTTGTATGCTTTTGCAAAGTCAACCAATACAATATGCAAATCTCTTGAATCCTGAATGATATCTGTGGTTGATTTACCCGAAACAAACCCTCAATAGTCGTCAACCAGCTGTATTATTTTTCTTGGACGGCCATCCAATATCCGTCCAACGGTCTTCATTAAACGGTAGCTGTCGTAATTCCCTTCTCCTTTTAGATTAGAAGAAGGTAACTTTCCCTCCACTGATTAGACATTTGGTAACCGCAGATAAGTTTGAACATAGAAATCAGGAGCATTCTAGACCCGATGTCTCCCATCTTTTTTCAGAACTCATTGGGTTTCCTTTTCGAAATTTTTCACCGTTGCAGTATATTTCTTTTCTTGCAAGCGAAAAATCTCTATTGCCTTCCTTTTCCTCATCTTTTCCATCTCACAGATTCGGCTGTTCATACTTCCAAAGTTCCAATGCATTGCATTTCTTTGCTATTTACCCCTAGGCCAATACACAGCGGTAGAGTAAATTGAAAAAAATTGAAATTTCCCTTCAAGTTTTCCGATACCGACATGCTCCTGTTTCCGTTGTTTAAAGTTCTTGTCTTTTGGTTATGGAATCGTCATTATCTTTAAAACCTTTTCACTGTTCACTTACACGAGGTTATTTGGATGGTGATATTTGCCCGCGCAATCGTTTTTTATTTTAACCATCAATGACAGTAAAATGACAAAAATAATGACAATTTGCCAGTAGTGTAAATGTGGCATTATTTTGTTTCGGTAGGCTCACTTTGGAGGACTGTCATACATAAATTTCCATATGCAATCAATATACGAGTAGCATGATGTTAAATGTTGTATAAATTTCAATTTGAAAATGGAGTGAAGTTTCAAACCGAAAATAAATTACGACGAGTTTTTTTTTATACAAACTCTTTATACATACTACTGAAATAAATAAGCGAAGTAGAAGACTTATCGCTATTTAAAAAAAATAATTGAAAAAACTATAAAAATATAGTATTTCCGACGAATTGAGGTTAACTGAGTTAATACTGAACACAATCTCTTTAATCACTTAATTAAAATTTGACATTAAATGCATCAGAGAGAAAAAAAAGAAGAATTTTTACCATGATTTTTATCATTTTTCCATTAAAAAACAATCGAATCGAAAATGATGTCAAACAGCAGTGAACCTTATGATTGGCATATTTTTTGTTTGTATAAAAAAAGGTAAGATAAGGTCGTACAAACATGGTTGATTAAGCTAATATTCATATTCAATGAAATATAATGAGCGTGATTGTGTTAGTGTGATTTTGAGTATAATACCCTAGAAATATTGAACTTTTAATAAGTATAAATAAAATTCGAACAAATAGAATCTTACCAATGAACCTGTGTTAATATTAATGTTTAACCAGGTGCAAGATTTGACTTAACATTTTTTAATTTTAAAAATAACAAATTCTGTGGCTTTGAATCAAAAGTAGAACAAGGTTGGTTTAGCAAGATACCATGTTAAAAAAAAACACTATTATCATGTTAAATATCAAAGACAATTCAAAAACTTAACATTGCAATTCTGTTGAATCAACTGCATCCTTTGTCAAATTAACACTGTGGTTACCATGTCAAATTGAAAAAGTTCTGAGAACCAAGGAAACTGCAAGTCAAGATAAGCACCCGCATTTTACAGTTTTTTAAAAATATTTTTAAGACTTCGCAAGGGGTAATGAATAAAATTAGAAAGGGATACAAATAAGGGCCATTTTCAAAATAAGTTCTTATTCAGTTTTTCAAAATGAAGTAAGGTTGCGAGCAAAAAATGAAACTACCCCGCACGATCTTGTTTAATTTTCAAAATAAAAAAAATAAGACCGAGATTTTACGCCACACAAATCCATAGTAGCCCAATTCCTCGTGGACTTTTTTCACTCCGCCCGAATTAACCCCCGCCATATTCTGCTGAAAAAAAATTGTATCTTTATTTTTTTAAATTAAAATTGTTTTCAAAATTTCAAAAAACAATTGAGAAGAATTTTTTTTTCTTAAAAAAACAGCACAAATAAAAAAATAATGTGAAAAAAAAAATAATTTCGCACGAATTTTGTTTTAATCAAAAATGGCAGTATCAATTTCAGACACATAATTTTTTTCACCAAACCAATATATCTCCTTTAAATCAAGTTAAATTAAAAACTCAGGTCAATTGCGATCTCCTTAAATTTCATACTGCGCAACAATAATTGGTTGTAAATTACCTCCTCTTTAGGCCACATTTATCAACTCAAGCGAACATATTATACTACCCGCTGCAGCTAAAAACCACCGCAAGTCATAAAATTGAATATAATAAAAAAAAAACTACATGAATGCTAAATTAAAAAAAAAGTCATAATAATAATAATGCTAATAGCACGCTCAATAACCGACAATATTTTCCAACAGCACACCAGACAACCCATAATTATCTCTGACGTAATGACATCCTATCCTCATTTTCAGACCAAGTTCTTTAATTTTTTTTTTTTAGTAGTTGAGTTGAGTTTCGTTGGTAGAGCATCCCGCAACTTGGAAGGTACCAACTATTGCAGCAGCATATATTTTGCAACTGCAATGGCAACAGCAGCAGAAAATGAGGACACAAAAGGAGGTTCATATTCTGAAACTTAAATAAAGAATGAACAAAAAAATCAGGAAAATTACCCCGCCATGGTGCTGTTTTATGTATGAAATAAAGTGAGACCCAATTTGTTAGGAAACGTCAGGACTGGAGTTATTAGTTGTTTGCTCCATATCCCATCGCAGTGTATATGGTAGCTTCAGAGGCGCCTCTATAATTTAGCCACTTCCAGATTACAACCTTCTTACACCTACACATCATTTGACTCTCGCCAACGAGATGATCATCAGTTATTATATTTTTTTCTTCTGTTCCTTGACACTCCTGGTTCCGGGATATCTGCAGCATGATTGTGGCACAATTGTACAATAATGTTCCTTTTCATCCTTGTGTTGCAATGAAACAAAACAAAAAAAAAACTCCAATTTTTATAAATCTCTGGTGGAAACGTAAAAATTCCAATTAGTTGTTTCAAAGCGAAGAAGAAAAAGAAAGTTTGGTTTGGTCGGATGGTTGGCTGGTTGGATAGTTTCGACTAAAGTGCCTTTTTAACATCCTTTTTTTCTCTGTGTGATTATTTTTCCTTGAAACTCCATCACTCTGCTATAGCAAGCAATGCATTCATTCACCTGGAGAGTTTGTAGAGAAATATGTATGTGAATTATTCCACAAGACGAAATCCTTTAAAATAAGGATTTTTCTCTTTCTCTTTATTTTTTTTTCTTGGTTCATGAATAGAAGAAAAATGGTATGAAATATACCACGACCGACAGCGACCTAGCGTCGCGAAGTAGGAAAAAAAGGATTGTGAGATAAATTTGTTCGCTTTCTCCAGAATAGAGGTACCAGCACCAGCAGAATCAGCGAGGAAAAATTCAAATACTAGATTCCTTGAAGCGTTGAATGTGTTTTTTTTTTTGGAAAGCAATATTATGCTTTTCTTTTTATTTTTTATTTTTGTTCATATACTTAAGTAGAAGAAGTGAAATATTGCATGGGAAGCACGAAGAACTCAAGTCATCAGTGTACAGATGATAAAAGGAAGGAAGGAAACAGAATCTCATATCACAAAGTCTAGAGTTACATTAATTTGTTCTCTCTTGTCTTTTCCAGCTATTACAAGTTTTATTACTACTTAATGATGTTTAAAAAGTTTTGTTCTTCTTTCTGTGTTTTATATAACAAGACACGAAATGGGAGTGGAAAGGCGGTTATTGTTTTTTTTTTGTAGGGATCAAAGAGACTTGAAATGTGTTTTTTTTTGCGTGTATATAGGATTAAGTATATCCTTGATGATTGTTGCGGATAAGTTTTCTTTGTTACTTATAAGAGTCTTCTAAGCTAAGGGGCAGTTTTTTTTGAAAAAAAAAAGAAATCATTCGTAAAATTTGCAAATTATTTTTCGGTGTGACAAAAATTTTCATAATTTAACTTTTGAACTTTTGGTTCAAAAAAATTGCCACTTGATTGGTCCCTAGCATTTTTTCGACTTTTTTTATTAACAATTTTTATTAAACAATTAATTATTCTAAAAATGTATTTAAATCTTTGTCGACAAAATTTGGTTTCTTAATTTTTCTATTGTTTTTATATCATGTTTAAAATTTTTTTTAGCGATTTTCATAAAAAAATTTACAACATTTTTTCCATTTCTTAAAATATATATTTGTTGAAAAGTGGTAACACTGAAAATAATTTAAGAGTAAGGGCTAACCCAGTCCTATCTTTGACACATAATATGTTTTTTTTTTTGTTGATATTATTTAACATCATGCATGCATGAACCACAAAATAAAGAAATATGCTTGCAGTAACGTGGCAACACTAAAAACTATTAAATTGTAAGGCCTAACCCAGACCTATCTTTTGACATAGGTACCCTTTATGGACGTTTAACTAAAGGGGCATTAAAAAAAAAATGCGATAGAATTTTATTTAAGAACCCCGGAACATTGTCCAAATTTTATTTTTTTTTAAATTATGAAAATGAAATTAGAAAAAAATTGACCACATATAGTCACACATATGTATGAACATATTTTTTAAATTTTATTTTTAAATAAATTTTAAATAATTGAATAATACTCCTAAAATATTTGTTCTTGTGACTTAAGTGGGTTTTACTGTTTTCTTTTTTCTTTATGTATATTTATAGGTAAGCGGATTTTGGTGTACTTATTGATTTTTTAACTAATGCAAATGTTAGAATTTTTTATAAAGCTTCTTCCATTTATTTGTTTCCTAATCTAATATAGGTAGGTACATACCTACCTAAAATTAATTAATATAAAAATAAATATATATGTTATAATCTTGGTTAAATTACCTATGTTAAAAATCATCTCGGGTTCTTCAACAGTACAATTATTATAGATCAATCGTTCTTCCACTAATATCAATTATTGTATTCAACCAACTTTAAATCACACCTTTAGTCCAACTGGCTGTTTAGTGTTTATTTAAATTATTACAAAACTTAATTAATTCAACATAAATATACAACCTCTTATCACGTAGGAACATTATGTAACATCCATCTCCAAATAAATACCTCATTACTTAACTAAGCGCAAACTATTTCCCAATAAGACTAAAACTTATGTAAATTCCAATCAATACACTATGCCCTGATGTTAAATCACTTTCCATTGAATTTCCCGAATTCAGGAGTCCTCTCATACAGCAGCAGCAATAAATTCATCACAATCGCATAAATTACATGCATGCGCCCATACCTTCAAATCCGTTCTGGATTAACCTCCGCATTGCTTTGTGTGTTTAGATATATTGCAATTAATTAAGCTGATAACATTAAGTCGCACATATTCCGGATCCGGATTTTACACATATACACACGAAACAAAACACCGTATTCACTTCATAATCACTCAGTGGCACTTAATTATCTAAGTAATTACCATCAGGTGGGGTGCTGATGGCAATTTTGGTATGAATGCCACTTCAAAAACCAAAATATCTCCAATTCCCAAAAATCACCCTATCATCATAATGGAAACTCCCTTTACAATCAAACTGTAAACAAAACAGCAAACCACTTAAAGTGTCCGCTGCACAAAAGCTACATATAATATATATAGAGATACAGTTGTACAAATAGTTGAATGAATGCAAACCCTCACTGCTATGGCTAATTCAAAAATTTCAATACAGTTAGTGCAGCTTAAGTAGTCCGCAACATTGAACAAAGACCAACACGAAGTAAAGAAGCTTCGGAACTTCTTCAACAAAACATGCCGTAAAATTTACGAGCAGATATGCTCACATTTTCAGTAATAAACAAACGAACGGAAATTCAATCGCCAAACTAACGGTATACGAACATAAAGTTCAAATCAACCGGAATAATTATGTAATTCAATTTGATTATGATAAGGGAGGAGAGGAGAGGCTTTTCGCTTTTGTGTGTGTTTCTCGGTTTCCGTAAAAGGGTTGAATATGAATGTCCTGACTGAAGTTTTGCTTCCGTGCACATAATGTGGGTAGTGAAGAGTTGTTTTTCCAGACTTCGACAAAGAGGATTATCTAAAGTTTGCAGAAATTGAGACATCGAATTCAAGAAAATTTTCCTTTTCTTATGGAAGTTGGCCATACGAGGAAATCGTTTAAAAAAGGTACAACATATTAAGCAAGAACTTGTAATTTTGTGTATGTTTTTTGAAAGGGTTTGCCTCTACAACTACCGGATTCGATAGAAATGTTTGGAATACAAAGAAAAAGCCCGAAAACGTTTGGCCGGATGTTCATTGATTCATCATGATGGAAAGAAATATACAAGATAAGATAATAGAGCGGGCTATCAACAAATCTCACTTAGAATTATTGTAGCATAGCATTTTTTATA
This sequence comes from Syrphus vitripennis, assembly GCA_958431115.1. Classification (NCBI taxonomy): domain Eukaryota; kingdom Metazoa; phylum Arthropoda; class Insecta; order Diptera; family Syrphidae; genus Syrphus; species Syrphus vitripennis. The sequence continues at coordinate 84,063,872 of OY288108.1, forward strand.
CAATTAAAAAAAAAGGTTATGGAAAACAAATTTTAGAAAAATAAAATATTGAAATACATAATTTTGAACAAAGAAAATTAACAGAATTTTGACTTCAGTAAAAGTTTTAAAAACGTAGTAAAACTTGAAAGCTTTTATGATTTTAAAAAATTGTTGAAATAATCAAAAATGAAACTCTGTTTCAAATTTCTTCATGATCAAAATTCTGTTTTTCCTAATTCTATTTTTTAAATTTTGTAAAACTCTGAATTAGTGTCAACATATTTTCGCACAGCTGTGAATGGATTTGTATGATGGAATGAATAACTCGATAAGCGGATCAAAAAAAATCTTTGTCAACTTTTAAACTGTTTATGCGAAAATCGAAAACCAAAAATCGTATTCTATGGCAAATACCGTTAATAACAGTTTTTTGAACTTGAGCTTAACGTTAAGGAAGCAAAACAATTAATTAAAAATCCTGCAAACTCATGTTTGAATGAAAGATTGGCCTAGTATTTATGCAATATTAAATATACATCCATATATGTGTACCTATATTTATTTCTTATTTTCCAAACTTGCAAGATTTTTGGACTTAAATGCTTTGCAAAACTTCATGAAAAAAATCTATTAATTTTTGAGAAAAATCGAATTTTTTAAGAATCATATTTTTTTCTAAAATCATCGAAAATTTTATTATATTTAAAATAGCGGTTTCTTTAAACTATGCAATCTTTTTATTTATCAAAAAAAATCGATTTAAAAAAATTACTACCCAAGTTTTTATTTTTCAGAATATGTACATAATGTACTTTTTTTTAGATTTTTTTTTCATAGAGCATTCAAAGCTCCTAAATAGTAGGTATATTAATCAACTTGAAAACAGCTGCAACGATTTATAAAAAAAAATAGTCAATGAGTTTTTAAAGATATTGGCCCGCTTCTCATCTAATTGTAATCAAAATATTTATGTAAAAGCGTCTAAAATTTTGATTTTTTTTCATAAAGTCTTGAATTAAGAATATTCGAAAACATCCTATCAAAACTGTTAGGTATGAAGAAATAATTTATTTCTTTATGTACTAACTTTGATTCAATTTAATTAAAAAAAAAAACTAATTTAAAAAATCCTCTTAACACAATATTTGTTCTTTTATTTACAGGTAAGCCCCCATCATCAAATTGTGATAAAGCCACAAAACAAAACCATGGTAAACTACTTTGTAAATTCAAAACAAAACAAAAAAACCACCAACAATAAAATGAATAAAACGACTTCCATATTCAAATCAGATTGAGAGAATGAGACCTCTTTATCGACACTTACCGACACACCCTTAAACTCATATAAAAATGTAGTATCGTCTATCGTTTGCCATGTGCCTCTGCATTATCGTTTTTCAAATGTATCTAACCTATCAATATAGTGTCAATATTTTCTACTCTATTGCATATCGTATTCGATTTTGTAAAATCCTCTTAAAAGACCAGCTTAAGTATTGCAATTACTATAAATTGCCTTCGAAAAGATATAGATAGATAGATGTATTAAGGGAGAAGGATATTCTCTTTTAGATTCTCATATAGAATCGACTTGAGGAATAGCTATATTGAATGAAGACTATATGCGTTTCGGTATTATTTTTTTTTGCAAAAACCCTTTATATCTGCTTACGTACACAGATATTGTTACTTACGACAAGCATTCGCATATATATTAGATACTTTAACTATATATTTCCTTATATAGCCGTTTTGTATTGCACTAATCCAATTAGAGCTTTTTGCTATGCCAATAACAGTAGGAATAGATAGAGAAGTACTTTGTGCCTATATGAGTGTAACAAATGTATCTGCAGTTCCAATCTCGCATCATAGAAAATATAGATGATAGCTCTGTGGAAAACTATTTAGACAATGCTGTGCAAATACTGAGGGGAGATATGTATGTATGTTCTCAGCAAATTAATGTGCTTTACCCATCGCATCAATTTCTACAAATTTTGTAAACATTAGGTACATGTTTTAATCCATACCGATCAAATAAATTGATTTGCAATAAATAGTTCATACATTTATGTATGATTAGGTATGTATCAACCAGCGTCATTATATTTTACTAATTACTCAGTTAGAGGTTTTTGTACTCAGCACTTTACTTGCTGTGATCACCAATGTTATTATTTATTTGAATAACATGTAGTGAAAAATTACAATAACATTACAAATATAAAAAGTAGGAAGAAAAACGCTGGCTGTGACGACGACTGCAGTTTTATATAAATTGGTCTCGGGCTTCAAATATTAATGCCTTCATTAAACGGTGTTTGTGGTTTACAAATTTGTCTGTATTCAATACAAGTCAGAATTAAGTCATTCTTACGTGTTTATACTCGCCTGTTTATAAGAAGGGTTTGCAGTATTTAATTATTCATCTAGTCATATTTATTTGATACACATGTCATGCAGTTTTTGTACGAACGACTTGCAATTTTAAAAGTTTATATGTATAATCATTAGGTACAAGTCGTCTGCATTCAATACCCATTAATACAAATTCAAGACTTGTACTGAGCACATAACTTTCTCTATTCTCTATAGTTTTTTGTATTGGATGATTAGCAACTGTTAAATACATTAAATCATTACATATTCGCCTGTAGTTTTTAAATGAATGATACATATATTAATTGCATAGTGTTTGTTTTCAACATACGTAATATGTAATTGTTTTATAGGGAAAATTTGACCATTCCGTTAATTTTTAATTTTGTCATGTTGCTTTTTTTTTAAATATTTATTTTTACACAGTCCTGTAACTATACGCAGTAACAGTATCTATTGCCTTGTTTTTTTTATAGACTCTCTATAAGCTCTAAAAGAGTTTCTATGAATTTAGTTTCATTAGTTATTATTCCTCCTCCGTTAAGCCGTTTGGCGTAGTAGAAGAAGAAGAATAAAAAATAATATTATGAAAAATATAATAATAATAAATGAAATCCGATTAGCTAATATTTACGGTTCTCTTTGCATTTCTGTGCAAATGAAATTCTATCTCTTTTTATTATACTTCTTTTTTTTTATTGTTTATGGATCATAAGATCAATGACTTCTTATTCTTTCGTTTTACTTCATCGTCGTCATCTATTGCCTATTGTGTTATTCAGATAAGAGCCAATAAAAAGTTAATTATTTAAATTCATATAGCTTGCGATGATGAATGTTGGCTGATGATATCTTAATCGATAAAAAGTCTTTTATTAAATGACTTACGGAAATTGATGCTATTGAAATACTTTTGTGAAGATGATACCAATCATCATCATCATCATCGAAGAAGTTCTTAAATTAAGTTTTGTTATAGTTTTTGAATTAATTACTACTCTTGAGACGAATTTCTTAGTATCTACGATGCCGATGGTTCTTATAAAGTCGACGAAGGAGAAGACATTTAAAAGTAAAATTTCAGAAATTTTAATCTGCTGAACTTTAGTGTGCTGGGTTTTATTTGCTATAGTTTTAGTAAATAGGGTTTTAGGTTGGTTTTTATTAAAAGGTTACGCATATTAAATGTTTGACTTTGAACCTCTTTTTCATTTCATTGAATTATTCCTTCAGCCTCCATAAAAGTGTCTTAAACTTCTATCGGAACTAGTTAAGTGAAATGAAATACTTGAAAGATTAAACAAGCATTTATACCCATTGATTGTACTCAATTATTTGATTTGATGGCGAGTTATAAAAGAAAACCCCAAAAAGGCCCAACATTTCGTGTGGTTAAAATTTAAATTAAACTGTCTCGTATCTTATCGTAGGATGTTTTTTTTTAGTTCTATAGAATGGTATGTATATGGAATTGTGGAGACCTTTTTGTTGAAAAGTTATGTTTTGTTGAATGGGCCTTAGGTCAAATAAAACAAGTTAATTTAATTTCAGTGTTTGATAGTTAAGTCTTTTGTAATATTTTATGTATTTAGATTAAATCATTTTACTCCCTTGAGTGCATACTTATTCGAATTAAATATAAGGCAAGGGAAAATTACAGATTCTAGGTTAAGACTTTTAAATAACATCAAAAACTTAAAAGTATAAAGAAAATTAAATTAATTAAATAAGTTTGAAAAAAAACCTAATCACCATTTTTGTGTGTAATCGGCTATTAGGTTTTTAACTGACATTTAGATTTAATAAAAATGAATGCATTCATCATGAGAAGAGTTCCCCAAGTATGAAAATAATAATTCATAGCAATGAAGCTAGTTAAGTCTTAAATTGAAAGACGGAGATATACATACATCAGATGTTAGGGATAGATTTTGGATTCGAAAAAAAAATCAACACGAGATTTGATCAAACTTGACATAGGAAAGACGAAAAAAATGGGCCTGGGAGCCTTAACGAGTGGGTGGATTTTCTTATTTGGTGGTAAAGTATACATATCACTACGCCCGTGTCCTATCCATTTCATCAAATTACAAGTGTGTTACACATTGTTTCTTTATTTTTTTTAAAGCAAAAGTTGTAGAAAAATTAACTGACTTGAAGACCAAGTTATGGCCAAAAAAACACGGCCAATTAAAAACGTTTTTTTATGTTTTCAGGCTTCAACAATTTTTAACTTAGTACTATGATAGTACAATGATTTTTCGAAATGGTGAATTAAAACGTATTCATGCATAACTACAAACTCTTCTAAACTGTTTCAAAAGTTAGTTTTGCATGACCCGAAATCGCGGAACCAAACCAGCCAAAACGTTTCTTGCATTGCTTGGAGCTTGGAGAGAGCTTTTAAATTGAGATACAAAAGAACAAGTGACGACAAGCTTTCCTTGAATAATCCAGCTCATTATCTCTTATGTTTTTTTAGTGAAAACTATAACTTGTCTCTAATAAATAAAAAATCGCAATTCCCACGCATAATAAAAAAACACTTAACCTACAATATTTCAATAAATTTGCATTCCTATAGTTGGATACGGTATTGTCAATCGAACTTCTTAAGACGATTTCTAAAAAAATTATAAAAACAAATGAAGTTCACAATAAAAATATTTGCTAAAAGCTTTTAGAAAAAAAATATGCATAATTGAAGAGATCTTATAACTGATTTATTTTTATCTTAAAAATTAACATAAATTCTGTTTATCGTAAGGAGCGTTCTTAAGAATCAAAATAGAATGATAAAAAATCAACTGCGTTATACAAATTACTGACACACAAATACCTGTTAAGGTCATTAAATGGCAAAATTATAACCCGACTTATTTATCATCAAATTCTTCGCTTTGTAAACCAGACCAGACACGAACTAATTTCATTCAATTTTATATACTTTTTTTAATCATTCTTTTGTTTTTGTTTATATCTTCGAAACCTGATTCCAAAGTCGTGGGGGCGTGCTTCACGATTAATACAAACAAAAAAAAAAAGAAAAGAAACTTTAATCAACTCAAAAGCGTACGAGCAACCAACGGACGATAACATCACTTTAAAATAACAAATCACACTTCCACAATTGAATAAATAGGTATATACATACATTATATACAATATCTGTATCTTGTATCTTGATGATGTTCAGCAGCAGCTACCAAAAATAATAATTAATCAACAAATAAACACAAACATCAGTTTTAGTTTATATTTACAGCGGCGCGGCGGCTGTGGCGGTTGGAAGAACTGTCAGTTAAAGCTTTATGACAGATATTTCACGGGACGTGAAAAAAGGGGAATTAAACCGAACTACATATACAAAAGACCCATCCATTCATCTTTTGAGCCTCTCAATCTAATTTCCTGTATTGATGCTTGTAGAAGTTAGATATAATAGAAAGATCGAAGAATGTTTAGGAAAAAAGATATTAAAAAAAATGTCCCACAATATTGACTTGACAAGGAAAAACTCTTATAGAATTCTCAAGTATTTCCCATCCTCTTCGCCTCTATGCGGCTTAGATGTCTGAATTGATTGAACAGAAGTCAACGTAAGTTCATCGAAGCGAAAAAAAAATGATACGATGTAACTGCGGCTCCAGCCAGAGTCACATGGTTTGGGGGGTTGCTTTGGCCTTGCACTACATTTTCGAAACGATATTGCTGTAACAGTGGGACAGTTAATATTAAAAAAAAAAAAATATATATGTAGGTACATATTTTTTTTCTGGCACCAATATTAGACAAGTTACAGGGATTGTTATGCGCTACCATACTATTGCCAAAAATAAGAGTTTTTTTTACAATACATGTGAAGTTTTATACAAATTTGCATTAAAGAAAAGCTACATTAAAAAAAACATTCAGTAAACAAATAAAAAAAAAATAATTGAGAAATTTAATTTTAAAAGCATAATTTCTTTTTGGCGTCCGTAATGTTATTGCAAAAGCTCGGTAGAACAATAAAAATAAAAAAAAATCACGGCTGATTGACAGTATATATATTTTTAATTCGTTCTTTGAATGAATTTTGTAAACAAAATCTTCCCAAATAAAAAGTTCAAATTTATCTTCATTAAACAGTTCAGATTTAAAATGAAATTTTCTATCATTAAAAAATATTCAAACTGTAAAATAAAATATTTTGCATTAAAAAAATGTAAATACAAATCTTGCATTTAATTTAATAATCAATAGATAATAAAATTTTTTTTTCAACTTGCATTAATATTTTTTTAATGCAAATAATTCTCAATTAGCTTTAGTAATATTTTTTAAAATCAGTTATTTCAACTTGCATTATTTTGTACGTTGCATTATTTGAGGAGACCCAAAAAACGCTAGACATCATTTTCCATTCACACTTAAGCTGAAGCTGATCAGGGAGACAAACCGATAATCAGAAACAGAGGCAGCAAGATTTCCGAGATCCAATCGTTTTCGATTTACCTGTCATAGTACCATAATATCAAGATTTTTTTTAAGAATGCAAATGGAACCTAACAGTTGCAGGTAAAAATGAGCAGTACCACCTGAAGAATTATTGACACAGGAAACTTTTGTTATTGTTTTGGAAACAAAATTTAGCGGAAATTGATTATTGGTGAGAGAACTCCGGAAGGTACAAAATTATTTGAAAGGGAGGCATTTGATCATAAATTAACATTTTTTAAGTTGCTACTTACAACGCAATTTTTATTGAAGTACCTTATTTATTTTTTTTTAACCTGACCTCTTTTAGCACTAAGTGAGAGTTCCAAATTTTCTTATCATATTTTGTATTGCTTTAAAATGTCGAATTCTGATTTTTTTTTTTACTAAGGTGGCCAAAGTGCACCAAAATATCAATTTTTTTTTAATTTCTCTCTTCGTGTTAAGATTTGTCTACTCTGGACCAAATATGTTGTTATTTAAAAATCTTTTGGCTCCAAAGGACGCAGATTTAATGAGGCTTAAGTTAACAAAAAATAATTTACTTTAAAAAAAAAAATGGTCAGTAGGATAATTTAACGTTATTTTTGTCTATTTTCAAGTTTGTTTTGCTCTTAATAAGCGACAAATGAGCGATAATTTCGCATTAAAAAGCAGTTAATTAAATATAAAGTTTTGAAGTTTGATGTTGACTATGTTTTTTTTTCTTACCTTTTTTTGCTTTATTGATATCAAGTTGATTGCAAACCCCTCAAACAGCAGTGAAACCTTTATACAAAGAATTTTTGGTCGAGTTCTGAACTCAGTCTACCCCACTGTATGTTTTTGTAATGATACTAACTGCCTAGCATGGTGCTGCTATTAATCGTTTTTCTTCAACTTGGAATGGAATTTCTTTCGAAAAATAGGTATCGTTTTTTTTTTTGTAACCAATTTTGATGGATAGATATCGTTGAACGGCATGGGATTCAAACAAATGGCGAAATGTTCGTTAAACTCATTAAGTAGTAGTAGAGTATAACTCGACTGTATGGCTTTGGATTCTCGACTTTCAACGCAGCATCCATCATCGTCACGATGCGGTATGTCTATTGCCATTTGCGTGTCTAATGTCATTTGGTTCTTAGAGAAAGATGCGAGGTATATAGATGGGGTTTGTCCCTCAAAGTGTATATATGTTTCTGTATAGGTAGGTATCTAATTATTTCTCATTTCTCACTTTATAATATATCCGACAGATAGATGGCTCACGCACGTATAAGGCAAAGTGATGGAGGCAGTTGCAGCATGACAAAGGGGAAAAGAAACGGTGCCCCGGTGATGGGCGGGCGGTGGTGGTCTGGTTAAAATGGACCACAGTTTCATGTCATCTGTCACTTATGTCGCAGCATTTAATGAACGAACGAATGTAACATCAGTATGAAAGAACTTTTGCATGTGACAACATTAAAATATTCCTCTATATATCTGGCGCCTATCAGCTCTTGATGGTAATTATAGCCAGTTCCAGTCATCGCCACAATTCGCTCCTATCACCATCACAGTCGGGAAACTTCGGCAACAGCAGCGACAACACACCAGGCTCATATAATTAAGTATATGCGCCGGCAAACGAGATGAGCTCACAAATATTGCTTCGGTTTCGCATGTGGAGCGCTGGAGATTTTTGTGCGATATAAATTTGTGTCTCGCTCGAAAAGCAACTATGTGGCGCTCATAAATTTGCATTTTGTAATTTTTTTCATTTTTATTTATTTTTTTTTGCTGAATGGTGTGTGATGTCTCTTCTGTTTGGCTAAACTGATAAATCATTTGCAATAAAGCCGACTTTATGGCGGTTAATGACTTTTATTTAAATGATGGTTAATTTGTGGGCGGTGACGCGGCAATTTTGGGTCACAAAAGGTCGTTATCTTTATAATTTTGAGGTACAGAAGAGCCTCCAAGGCCTTGTTTAAATATTTTATTTTTCATAATTTTATTTGTGTCAGGTTAATTAGTGAAATTATAGAATTTTGCCATGCAGTATTGCCGCACTGCAAATGTTGGGTGAAGGTAGGCAAATTGGAAACATTGATGCCTGGTAGAAATCAATTACATATTGCAATTGCAGTTTTGCACTGCATTTGAGATTTTTCAAAATGAAAGACAATTCAATTTAAGAAACAAATCTCATACAGCTTGATTCACACTATAGTGTAAAAAACAGATAGTGCTGACTAGTTCAATGAACTAGTTCAGTTCAATTAATTAGTGTAGTGAGCTTAGTTCGGACTTCTAGTTTATTAAAGTTAATCGCTGTCATCAACCTCTTGGGCGTCTTGTGAGTTTTTGGAGTCTTCGGCGTCTTGTTTGGGCGGTTTAGGCTTTTGGCTTGTAATTTAATTTTTAAAAAAATTAATTTTTGTTTGAATGTTTTGTGAACCAACTTTTAAATTCTAATATTTTGCACGTGGGTAGGTACCCGTGATTTTACGACTATAGAGTAAGTTTTGGATTCGTGAAAAAAAAAATTGATCTCGAGATTATGATCAAATTTGACATTACCAACTATGATAGGGAAGTCGAAAAAGTCTGTTTGTTTATCTGTCGGTTGAGCTACAGCCTTAACGGGTAGCTTTTTTGTAACTTGGTGTAAAATAGTTTTTTCCATTCAATTTTTTTATTTTTTTTATTCCAAAAATAACAGCACCATACATTTTTTTGACCTTTTTGGAAAATTATTTTCTTTTTTTGGCGCTAAGGATTAAAAAAAAAATCAATTATTTCTCACTTTTAATGAAAACAAAAATTATACCTTTTATGCAAAAGCATATCAATTTTATGAATAGTATTCAAGCTTAAATTAAAAAAAAAATTGAGTTTTCATGAAAAAAATCATTAATTTTGGAAATATCTTTTACCACGTTTATAAGCAGAATCCAGTTGGATTAGGGTCGAATTTTTGACCCAAGTTTTTCGTCATTTGATTTAAGTACTCCAGTTAGAGTTTAGTTGAAAAGATGTTGAGATGACAGCTGCTGGCATCTCCCAAGTCATTGCAGTATTGTTTTTTTGTTCACTTATGTTGGCTAGATGCTTTGTAATGTCTCATATTAAAAAAGAAATATAATAAGTGCTGTGACTAATTATTTTAAAATTATACAAAAACAAACTATATTAAGAATGCAGGCACAGCATAGGAGAGTCATATGGCAGACGGCCGAAACACGAGTGAAAAAGCATGTGTTCAAATTATTTTCACTCACACAAACGTCAGACAGTTTTCCAATTCCTTTCCAACTCCTCAACTCAGGTTTTTCAGCGCAAATTACGACTCGACTCCGCGGTTGAAGCTCATTTCAACTCAACACAGGTATACAAAAGGGCGAAGCGAGCTTGAAGCACGCTTCAATACGTCTTGTGAACATGGTATTTAATAATTTGAACAAAATTTAATTTTACTTTCGAAAATAACAAAATACAAATGATGAGTAACCGTTTTTAATAATTTCAAATTTCTTGACCGAAAATTTTGATAAAATGTTTTGAGTTATAAAACAATAAAAAAAATCGTTTAAATCGTTAACGACGCATGTTTGTTGTTGTTTTACACTTAGACTTGAAAGTACATTTTATTTTTGGAAAAAGTTTGTTTTCCAATTTTGTGTCATCAAAAATATTAGTTCTGTTGATCTTGATCTTCCAACTTGAAGAACGCCAGTAAATCTCAATTTCTTCATTTCTACCTTTGTTTTTTTTTTCTGAACTACGAGTAAAATATTCAGGTGGCATTATTTATTGTGAATAAATTGGAGCTGTTGATTGAAGATTTCCAACAATCAATCAAAATCAAATACCAGACAATCAACATATTTTAAATAAAATACTTTTCTGTGCATGACGATTAGTCGCAATTGAAAATCCAAATGTCACATTCATACATATCAATCAGCTGCACAATCAATTCCAGCAGCATTGGCATGTGGCACCCTGCATTTTTTTCACTTTCATCAATCTGCTTTCAAATTAAAACACACATTACACACAATCAATAATTCATTTTCCAGCTGTATAAAGTGCAGCGATAAAGAATATCTATTTCACTATCAAGGTCGATGCAGTCTTTTTTCTTTTATTATTTTTCAAGCGCCATCTCTCATTCCTCAATGCAACTGTATATTGAAACTATAAATACATCTGTCATTAATCATTATCAATCAACGTATAATACCTACCTACCATCTGATTAAATAAAGACATCAAAATATTATGTAACGCACAGTTTTGTGCGACACACTTTATTAAATGACAGTTATGTTGATTTGTTGATGAAGAAACACATTTCTTTATCTTATCAATTCAGTGGAAACGTAATTGAAAAAAATAAAAAAAAATTCTTGTCAGAAGTGGGATTCGAACCCACGCCCTCAGAGAGGACCAGAACGCTCAGTAACCCATGTTAGTGGGTAAGATTGCTCTTGAGTCTGGCGCCTTAGACCGCTCGGCCATCCTGACATGTTGAATACCGTTAGCCAAAACAAGTATATGAATTGGTTTTTGGTTTAACATGAAAAATACTTTCGATATGAAATACTTTTTAAAGCCTAAACCAAGATTTTTAGATATTTATATTTTTGTTGTTGCCAAAGATAACGGCACTGTTAAGACAAAACTTATTTCTTTCAAAGATGGCTATAAATTTTAATTTTCTTCAGTGGAACATGTTAACAAAATTTATCTATTTGATAATTTTTCCCCAAAAATCTATGATTTAATTTTCGTATTTAAAAAAAAATGCAAAATAAAACAATTTTAAAATAAACCAAAAATATTTTTTTTTAGAAAAAGACTAGGTATGTATATTGAGTTTAATTAAAATCTAAAATGATTAAGTTACAATGAGTGCAATTTATAAAAGAAATACCTAATAATAAAAAGTTCATGAATAGATATCCATTCGAGAAGTTTTCTTAGTTTTTTTTATAGAAAAAAGATAAACTAATGTTTCTGCAATTTAATTAAAAAATTTAAACTCTCCAATTTTAGCAGATCTTCTCCTGCATGCATAGGTAGGTACATTATTTCATTTTGAATAGTAATATTTCAATTTACTTAAAACACTCGGAATTTTGATATCTGATATAGGTACATACCTATTAGAACATTTTTTTGATTCAAACATATTTTAGCGTTGGATTGAGTGCGCTTATGAATCCGATGATCAAGATCGAGGAGTCATAGTCGTCTTCAAAGTAGTTAAAAACACAATAAATAAGTCTAATATTACTTTCGAAAAAAAATTCAAATACATAAGTACACATAGGTAGGTACGTATGTATTTACTTTTTAGTTCTTTCATAAGACGCAAAATAAAGCACTCTTAACCAAAATTTAATTTATTCGCAATTTTTTTCGAAGCTCGTTAATTTTCATTTGTCTAATTTTCCTGGGATATAACCAAGCGAGATGAATAGGAGGAAGCAACGTGAAGTTGGATAGTAGTATTCCATAAGTTTGTTTTCATAAAATATTATTATGAAAACAAAATTCTCAAACACGTAGAAAAAAATAAAAAAAAATTCTTGTCAGAAGTGGGATTCGAACCCACGCCCTCAGAGAGGACCAGAACGCTCAGAAACCCATGTTAATGGGTAAGATTGCTCTTGAGTCTGGCGCCTTAGACCGCTCGGCCATCCTGACACTTGTTGAAATCCCCATCAATCTGCGTTTGTGTGCTTGAATTAACTTAAATTGTTTTGATTTTTTTCTTTTATTCTATTTTGATAAAAATTATTATCTACATCAAGGCACACCCCGGCTACAATTTGAGAAAATAAATTCAAATCAAGAGCACAACCTAAAATATATCTAAAAATAGCTCACACCCAGTTGTTGTGTGATGAGCAAATATTAGTCATTCATATAAATTCTTATTTGTTACAAAATTGTAGTTTTTTTTTTATAAATAAATTTTTGTTCAGTGGGCGTGTGAGCAAACATGTAGATAGATATTGTGAATTACTAGACCTTGAATATTATAATTGAACTTTTCATTTAAATGCGTAGAAAGTAATTTTTTTTGTTGTTTTTTTGCTGATAAATCAAAATGTATAAGCCATAGCAGAGATTCAACTTGTTTTTTTTTTTGAATTTTTTTTTCCTGTTGCTTAATGAGGAAAATTTTACATTAGTTTATTTTATATTTTGTATGCATAGCATAGAGAGGTAGGTACCTTTAGTAATAAATAATTACATTTTTTATTACACTTTTTTTTGATTGAGAATGTTGAGGATGGGTATGGGTAGCTATGGGAAGGTAATTGAAAATGTCATTAAATTACCTTTTTGGGTGTGGATGGGTGGTTTGAAAAGAAAGTCAATGGTGTCAAAATTCTTTATTATTGAAATAAACAGGTCATAATTCTGAGGTATTTAGGACAATTTGGATTATTTTTTAATGAGTTTATATGGAAACTCAGATGATTCTGTGTTGTGAGTTATGGTTGGATAGAAAACATGCAAATAAAATATTGTAGGTAAATGAATTGTAAATTTTTAAATGGATGAAGAAGGCTGATTAATCAAAAAGATTAAATATAAGTATTTACTATTTAAAAAAAAAATTATTAGTACATATGTATACGTATGTATGTAATTTAAAAAGTACCTAAAGAAAATGAATGGCAATAAAAAGTTGGTTGCGAAATCTTGAATTTAAAAATAAGAGAAGTTTTTGCAATGATAAAAACAATCCACTATCACGAATACAAACATTTCCACAAAAAATGCATGACTAGTGAAGAACTTGACTTTTAATGTAAAAACATTTTTGAAAAAAAGTTTTTTTTTTTTAATTTTTTTTCTTGACTAATTTTTATTCTTTGGGCTAGATAGTATTAAAAACCGTTTGTTATTAAATTCCAAAACTATCATTTAATTTTCAAAAACAATGTTTCGTTTTTGTTTGAAAAGCGATAGGTACTTTAAAAAAAATATTATGTAAAAAACTCCAAAAAATCAGTTAGGTACACGATGAACGATATTAAAAATACTAATGAAAAGAACAGTATTTATTTCTCAACAGTAATTAAAAGAATTATTTTGCATTTTTTTATGTAGTGCTCATTTAATTTTGCTCGACTTTACTTTCCCGTCCTAGACTGTATTCGCATCATGAATGAAAAAATTTATTAACCCAAATCCTATAAAGTTTACGATACTTGAAAACAATTTTTTGAACTCAATTGTTTATTTTCGGGTTTGTTTCAAGTTTAAACTACAAAATAATATTATTCTAAAATTTAAAAGTCCGCTGTTGGTGTGTAGAATACCTAGTGTATAATTTGAATATAGAACATGAAATTCAAATATTAATTATTGTTAGTACACATGTTTTTTTCGACAGCATGTTTAGTAGATACACAGTAGCAAAAATAAACAAATTTTTACGTTCCTGTACAACATTCTGTATTTGCTGATCTGATTGGCGCCAAAGTCAATTACAAAGTTATATTTATTCATTAAATATTGACTTCGAGTTGATGAAATAAACGAAAATTTTATAGAACAATTCCATACATGATATACATACATATATAAATACGTATTATGTACACCTACATAATATTATGTATACCTACATAATAGTTGTTCTAATTTTAATTAACCTACGAATCCCGAATTTATTCAGATAATTTATTTAAAAAAAAAAAAAAAAATACTGAACAATATTACAAATATTTCAAAACCAAAGGAGATGCGCCATTTTTCTATGGAGCCTGGGCCCAGTGCGTTCACTAATGAAAGTGGTATCAAATAAAAGGTGAAATCTAGCACTTTATGTGGGTGCAATATTTCCAATATTGTCAATGGGGTTTTCGAGATATTCGCTTTTGAAGTTGGTTAACTCAGAAAAAGAATTTCACTCCTTTTTTTCAATAATTGCTTATATCGCGCGATATAAGGCACGTAGGAAAATGATATTGGTATCAAATGAAAGATATTTTTTCTTTTCTTTTTAATGAATTCAAAACTATTTTCCTACCAACAATATTTTTTCAAATATTTAGTATAAACTTCTTAAAAATTATGTTTTTTTTACTTACCTTTTGAATACAGATATCTTTAAAAAATCAGTATTGACGTCTATTTTTTTTGCATTATTTTAAAGCTCTATATCTCACCTTTAATATAATATATAATTTAGTACTCATTCTCAAAAAAATACTTAGGTACTTTTTAACAAACATACTCTAAAAAACACCTTAACATGCTATCGGCTGCTATGAACTTGCCCGTTTAGCGCTTTTTAATAATTCTTATACCCAATTATGTTTTTTTTTATAATTCTGTCTGATTAATAATATTTATATTGATGATTCACAAGTTGGAGGTATGTTATTATATTCCTGATGACGACCAAATTCAAAATACTCAAAATGTTGATGCAAAAACCAAAAGTTCTTATACAACTTTGGCAATCATTAAATAAGCATCGTCTTTCTGTCGATAAAACTCGTTTGTAAACAGCTGAATTAACTTTTTGCTGCGCTGGCAATGCATTTTCTTCAGGTTGTAGAACGATATTTTCCATTGGATCAGGAAGAAAATCGTCTTGTCGATTAGCATCATGCAAGCGAATTCTGTTCGCAGCCCTATTAGCACGCAGCCAACAGGGATAACAGACGTTATTTAAATTATGATGCTAAGATAATATTATTAATAATTTATCATTCAGTACTTTGATTCTTATAAAAAAAAGTTGTACATTTACCTGATGAATTGGTATCCATTGTAATAAAACTGTCCTTTCCGGGCAGTCTTGTGTTACATGTCGAGATCTAGAAGATCTTAACGAAACTCCACAGCACATGCAAATTCTAGTGTGACCATATTCGCGTATTGGGTTAGGGTTATTTGTTGAATTGATTCTTTCCAAAATCCGAAAGCAACCACAACATATCGAGTCAGAATCAGATAGGTATCTTAAATTATAATTAAACAAAAAGATGGGAGGGGATACAAGGATTTGGGAGATCTAAAACATTTTACACCATTTTTTTTCGTACTCATTCATTACTCGTTTTGTCAATTCAATCAATCAATTAAAAATAAAAATGAGTAGATTCTAAGCAATAGAAAAAACAAAGCTATTCTAAATTGATCTGAAGATCATTTATTCTAAGTAAATTACCTACATGCACTTACATATGTACAATAATTTTAGCTGAAAATAATTTCACTTTACGTATGTGCAAAAAATTATTACTTACTTATTCTGGAGATATCCAAGTAATTAAAATTGATCGAAGAGGATCTAAAAGCGTTTCAATCGTGCTATGGAATTCTCTTGATTGGTTAACATTTCTATAGTGAGAAGTAGGCATACTTTGTTGAAGAACATCGCATCAAAGCAAAAGTTTGAGTATTTGAGTACATTTTGAGTATTTTGAATTTGGTCGTCATCAGGAATATAATAACATACCCCCAACTTGTGAATCATCAATATAAATACTATTAATCAGACAGAATTATAAAAAAAAAACATAATTGGATATAAGAATTATTAAAAAGCGCTAAACGGGCAAGTTCATAGCAGCCGATAGCATGTTAAGGTGTTTTTTAGAGTATGTTTGTTAAAAGGTAAGTATTTTTTTGAGAATGAGTACTAAATTATATATTAAATTAAAGGTGAGATATAGAGCTTTAAAATAATGCAAAAAAAAATAGATGTCATTACTGATTTTTTTAAGATATCTGTGTTCAAAAGGTAAGTAAAAAAAACATAATTTTTAAGAAGTTTATACTAAATATTTGAAAAAATATTGTTGGTAGGAAAATAGTTTTGAATTCATTAAAAAGATAGAAAAAATATCTTTCATTTAATACCATTTCATTTCATTTCATTTCATTTTCCTACGTGCCTTATATCGCGCGATATAAGCAATTATTGAAAAAAAGGAGTGAAATTCTTTTTCTGAGTTAACCAACTTCAAAAGCGAATATCTCGAAAAACCCATTGACAATTTTGGAAATATTGCACCCACATAACGTGCTAGATTTCACCTTTCATTTGATACCACTTTCATTAGTGAACGCACTGGGCCCAAAAGTGGTGCATCTCCTTTGTCGTGATACATCATCATAGATAAACCATTTTAATTTGGCAATTTTACTCAAAATACTTGTTAGAAGCTTTAAGCGTAAATAATTCAAATTTTTAAATTAATTTGATGGAAATGTCCACAGTAATTTATTCTTTATAACGCGAAATTTTTATTAGAGATATTCCTTAGCAAAAAGTACTTAAAATAGCGTTCAAAATAGGTCATCAAACTAATCAGCCCCCCCTAAGGTAAACATTTTTTTTTTAATTTGTACTTAAAAAATAAGTCTACCAAATCCCATTGTTCTGTTCATTAAATTCAAATTAGAAGCAACAACAATTCCCTCTAATTGCAACGCTAATAGACTTCAAAAAAGTAAAAAAAAAAACAGACCTTGCTCCAGCTTCATCCAACTATATCCATATTCAAGCTACAAGTTACGATTATATTATACATACATATATGTATGTAGTTACGAATCTCAGTAATTTTAAATGAATTAATCACAATCATTGTTGTTGAATTGGTTGTAACTTCCATCTGCGGTACGGTGGCGCGGCGACGAGTTCAGGTCAATCATCAACAACAAACTGTATGTAAGTTGATTATTATTGGTCTTGTTGACATCAGCATAATTGACCGATTTAAGTGGGAGGTAGCAAAGCAGACAAGGTACTTTACATTTATAGCTTGAAAAAATAAAAATAAAAAAAAACAAATTCCATCACTATACTCCTCAATTAATACATTTTTGAGTGAGGTATTTTTTCTTTTTTTTTCAACTTTATTTCATTTATATCTTTTTTTTTGCACCGTCAGAAGTCATTGTATATGGCAACTTGAAATCATGTTTCACCTCGGGTTCGTAATTACGTAACCAGAGCACCAATAATGATTGTTTGTACTGTGAGTCAAAAAATGATTTTGATTTTTATCAATATCCAATAAGTAATATAGAAAAAAAATTTTTTGATCCCGTTGAAAATTATACAAATTTTATAATTTAGACATTTAACATATTTTTAACATATTCATAGCCGTTTGCTTGGTTCAGATAACTAAATTCAAGTTTATACCAACTGTGCTAATTAATACAGTTGCTTTTCAGGCTCGATATCATTATTCGTCTTTGAGTTATTCAATTAAATTTACCTATAGGTATATTTGGATGGCTAAGAATTTGAGCATGCGATTTGTATTTTAATTTATCCAATTGGTATGAATATTTCCCATTGTAACTTTAAATGGTATTTAATAGGTCTCTCAACATAGTAAAATTGTCATCTATTTGTCATTATTTTACAAAATGTATTTAAATTAAAATTAATTTTTTATACAAGTAAAAGATAGTTTACAAATAGTAATTATTGGGTGAATGAAATATTCCCGTCTATATTTCTCAGATATCCATCAATTTGCTATTAAAAAACAATCATAGATGAAAATAAATTTCGGTAAACAAATTGTAATCTTTTTTATTTTGATTATACTAGTCAAACAAACTACATAATTTAATGAGATAAACAAATATATTAAAATGTATTGTAGTTATGCTATCGATAAAAAGATAACTACAAAATTCATGTGTGTATATTTAAAATAAATTTTCATTTTATTACTAATCAATCGAATATTCGTTGCATTTAAACTACGCGAGCCATGCATTTAAATATTTTTCTTTGAAAATTTATAATAATATGTCCGTAGAGGGATGAATTGCTTTAGTGATTTAGACCAGTTAATAAAAGCCGATAGATCTTAAAAATATGTTTACTCGATTCATTGGAAAATAAAAACTAATAAACAAAAAATTAATTGGTTTTCGACACTCCTGTTGATCAATTTCGTTTGTTTTCCAGTTAAAGGCGCCCTAAGCGACTTATCAGAAACAAATACAAATTAATTTGTTCTCCATTTGACACTTATTTTACTACTCAAAATTCCTTTAGACCAGCTTGTAGCAATCAAAAGAAAATACCCAATAATCTTTTAATTATCATTAGGTTATCATTTAAAAATCACTAAATATACTTTTATATGTTTATTAATTTTACTAATTTGAATACAGAAATATTTTAAGTACGTCTATTGTGTTTATATCAGTCAATAACCAATGCATTTATTTTTTGCAACTTAAATCATAATTATAGCGTTGAAATAAGGTACCTACAGTAAGTTTGCGTAATGATTTAGACCATGTTAATAAAATCTACTAAATAGAGATAAAGAATTTCAAATGTAAGAAATTTCGACACTGCCAAATGTACAGTTTTTGATTACAGCACCTAGACTTACTTTACGGCTGATAAATTTTGCATGGTAGAAGGTGAATCAGATACAGGTATATTAAAATGAGTTTTTTGTCCATACGTCCATTTATATTTATATAATTTTTCCAAATGAATGCAATAAAATTTTTATTTTATCCCAGCCAGAGGATTATATAAAATACGTAATAAAAAGAAATCACATATAGTCGTCTTATGTTAAATTTTTTGACACAGTGTATACATTCCTACCTACTTCAGGTTGAACTGAAGAACCCAACAAACCCGCTCAACTACTCAACACAAAAATTAACAATTCGTTACATACAACCTACGGCATAAACCACGTCGTCACCCAAAGGTCCAAAACGTAATAATGACGGAAGCAATCCCATCCAGAGTTCCGATGTTGTAAATATTTTTATATTTTATACCAAAAAAAAAACAATTCTTTTTGTTATTTTTTTTTTTTTGTTTATATAGTCAGTCATTAAAGCCTTTTTTATATTTTACTTGACTTCCACTTTTATGTGGGGATTTGGGGAGTAAATAAGAACATAAAAAAAGTACTTATAATTCAGTATGTGTGTGGTAAAATGTAAGGAAACAATTTATTGTTGCTACGTCATTTCATTCATTTCGCTCGTTCATAGTTTATTTGTTTTATTTTTTCTGTTTGTTTTTATGAGAGAAATTCCCATGCCCAGATGTTTTATTAAGTGACTTCCTTCACATTCTTGCAACATTCTTTATAAAAATAAATTACAAATAAAAAATAAAAAATATCTGCACATAAGTTCTTTCTCCTACGTTGGCGTTGGTAATAGTACAGTAAAGGACACTTGGTCTTAGATATGATTTAAGGCTCTTAAGTAGCATGGACAAGACAACAACAAAAGAAAAAAATGAAGAAGAAACACAACCCTTTGGAAAATATAAGAAGACCCACATTTAAAAATAATCTGTTTCTTTGCTGCTGGTGGATGAGAAAATGTGACAAATTTACCCCCAACCAATGACACTGGTATGAAAAATGAGACAAATCCTTTATAAGACATTACACAAACAAAAAAAAACAAAAAATTAAAAGCCAAATGGCGGAGATTAGTCTTTTTCTTCTTCTTGTGTGATATTTTTATAATGTACTTCCTTTTTGCTTTAGATGGATTCATATTTCATAAACATGTTCAAGTGAATCAAAATCCTTTTCTGTTATTTTTTATTAAATGTACAGTGGGGTGAAAAAATTGAAAAATAAAATAATTTCAATGAATGGGATTGAGTGTCCATTAACCAAAGAAATTCGTTTTTTTTTTTACAAAACAAAAATCTATTACTTACTTAACCTGTGATTAACAAGAAATTTATTATTAAATGCAGTTATCTTGTATCTACTAAGTTAAACCTGAGATTTGCTGGAGAAAATTATAATTTATAAACCTTTGATTTTCTGGAGAGATCCGTATTTACCTAAGATTTACTTAAGTTTTTAGCGAAATCTGTGATTCACCACTAGAAACCTGAGATTTACTCGTGAATTCTGTAAATTACTAAGGTAAATCTGAGATTTAGTTGAGAAATTCGTGAATTATTTGATTAATTTTTGGTTTACCAAAGTTAACTGAGATAAACTATAGTTATTCGTGATTAAGCAGTGTTAAATTGATATAAGTTAAGTATACGTATATTTTAGTGATTTATCGGGATTAATCTGAGGTCTTACTAGAAAAACTTGTAATAAACACAAATCTGAGATTTAAATTTGTGGTTTTGTTAGGTAAACCTAAAACTGAATTTTATCTCTGGTTAA
Organism: Syrphus vitripennis; assembly: GCA_958431115.1. Classification (NCBI taxonomy): domain Eukaryota; kingdom Metazoa; phylum Arthropoda; class Insecta; order Diptera; family Syrphidae; genus Syrphus; species Syrphus vitripennis. The sequence continues at coordinate 84,084,883 of OY288108.1, forward strand.
CCAAATAAAGTTAAAAATTGATTTTCCTTTCCAAAGAGAACCATGAACAGTCAACCTGAGTTTTACTAAAGAAATTTGTGTATGGTTAACCGGGATAAGCTGAAATTAACCTCAAATAATTGTGCTTCCTTATTTATTAATGTCAATCTATAATTTACAATGGAAGTTTGGGATTTGCAATTATTAATCTGAAATATAATAAAGAAACTCGTGACATACCAGAAAAATCACAGATTAATCAGGAATTCAGTCTTTAACTTTTACTAGAATTTAAAAATTCATCAATACATTTATTATTCTTTAAGTTCTTAAATTCAACATTTAAACTCAGAACACTTTAAAGAAACTCATTTTATTTGAAAGCGATCTGTTAACTTTTTTTTAAAAAAAGTTTTCATACAAATTACTCCACTGTAGAACTGCCAAATTAAATTTGAATATTGTATGTTATAAAAGTGGGGGTGAATTCATGTCTTATTGATGATGTCTTAAGCCAAATTTGTCGACATATATTTAATCCAATTATGTAGACGGAAATGAACAACAAATTATGTTTTAATAAATTTATCATAACCCAGAAAGTGAGTGATTTTTATCTTTTCCCATCTTCTTCCATTAAATTTTATTCTCTAAATTCTAAGAAAATAATAATGAATATGCGGGTTGGAGATAGATCTAAAATTTTGTAAATTATAATTGATGAGATTTGTATGAAAGGAATATATTATAATGTATGTAAGTGTTATTATAGGGTATGATTATACGGTTCAATAATTTTTACAATAATAATACGATGATGCTGATGTGGTATAATTTTGATATTGATGATGATAAGAAAGCTTGTTGTGTTTTACATGTTTGGTTTATTAATTGATTTTAAAGTGTATTGTTTTTGTTTTTTGAGCATATTTGCTTGCCCCTATATGTTTCCATATACTTATATTAACTATGAAAATATTAACTCAAGCGATAATAATTTAATAATTATTATTTTTCATCATTGCTAAGGTAGGTAGGCTTGGTGGTAAACATTGTAAGTAGGTATGTACTAAATCCAATTTTGAACCAAGAGATTATTATGCTTCAATACAAATTTATAAGACACATTCATCAATATGTAGAATTCAATTAATATTAATCAGAGAAGATCTTATACGAAAATATCTACTTAAGAGCGTAATTCCAAAACAGTAGAGTTCTCAGATTTCAGCCCTGAAGAAAATTTGTAGAAATATAATCGTATTTCTTATTGCCCGCGTATTCACTTAATAAGCTTGTTTTAAGTATTTTGCAAAAATAATAAAATTTGTATGGCTCTGAATATAATAATTGGTAGATTTACATTTACTGTATGTTTAATAGAAAAAATCAAAAAATTAGTGCAAAATGTTAAAAAACGTTAAAAAATCTTAGTATGAATTTTCTTACTTAAAATACATATTATGAACAATAGTTGGTTGCAATTAATTTGTTTTATTAAAAGCAATTTTCAAACAGAAATACACTTTCATACGAAATAAAATGCATGTTGCTCAGTGTCAAAATAAAATAAAATGTACTACTGGATCGCACGAACTTGCTTCTATGTTAATATACTTACTTTAGACTCAACAAAAAAAAATACAAAAAGAAGAATGTCATCAGGGAAAACTATGAAAAGCATAAATTTCATTTTTTAAAAACCAGTGCCATCATAGAAATACGAATTTGTGAGAAACAAAAATTCAAAAATCGTTGGAGCCATTTAAAAGAAAAAATAATTTATTATATAGCCATGTATGCATATTTTAATATATTTTAAGAAAACAAAATTAGTATGCATGTTTTTAGTATTAAATAATAGGTATATACACTTAAAAAAAATTTCAACCAGTTAAAAATTAACCTGTATTCAATATAAAAAGTTTTTTTTTTTATTCCAAAATAATATGTTTTTGAAAATTCTGATATCCGTCAAACCGTTTATGAGGAAATCGAAACTCAAGTCTTTTTGAAACATATTTTTTGAACGAACAAAAAATAAAAAACCCAACTGAAAAAAATCTGCAGAACCGTTTTCGAGGAAAATATGTTTTGTCTTAACGGTTTAGGCTGTAGGCAGCGGTACAGATAGATTTAGTTTGTGAATGCAAAACCTGCCTTACATAGTTCCTTAAGCAGTTTTTTGTATAAATCGGGTTTTATTACAGAAACCGGTTTTGTAACGTATCCACAATTTCTGTATTCAAATAAATCAAACAAATTTAAATAATTTATTGCTTTATTTTTTTTATTTCTAGGTAAGTGAAGTTTCGAAATTCTTGGTTGGCATTATGTTTTATTTCAATAAGATTTGGTAAGTTTTTTTTATAAAAATATATAATATAGGTATAATACTGAGAGATCAAGTTGTCGATTTGTACTAAAAATTGCGGTGATAGGGCGCGAAAAAAGCTTTGTATATGAAAAACATAATATGTACTATCATGGAGAGTATTTTTTACTGTTGCATGTACTATTGTATGTACTATCATGGAGAGTATTTTTTACTGTTGCCCCGACCCTTGTAGTGACGCTGCAAAATTTTAGGTTAAGAATTTGATTTGGGGAGTCTTTAAGCATCGAAAATTGGGAATAGGAGCAGAGGAGACTATTATTTCGATTGCCATAACCAAAAAATATCAACAAATATATTATACAAAGAAAAAAAGTGAAGAATTTATTTCAAATACGGCTTGGTTTGGATGAATTGTTTTTTTTTTTCAAAAATTCGTTACTGATAGTAGGTACCTGTCAGAGAAACGTATTTGTAATTTTAGATTCTATCATAAATGGTTTGATTGATTCCGATCAAAATTTTTCTGAATGATGTTCCTTGTAATCAATAAGTATAATAACGGGTCATTCATTTTGTAGTTTCAAGCTTGTAGTCACTGCAGTTGACACCTGTCAAACTCAGCTGTTATCTGAAATGTCATAATATTAGTTGAGTGTTTGCCATTTACAATAATGAATCGCTTAACAATCAAACAACACGTTACAATTCCTACATAATTAATATTAGATACTCCAAAAGTGCGGTGATTCAAACGTAGCCACTTTTCGCGCGTTATGCGATGATTGTGGTCGTCATAATTCGATTCCGCAAACAATCGATAGAAATGTGAAAATAAATGGAAGCGTTATTGAGCGTCATAAGGCCCGTACATCATCAATCATCAGCAGATGATCCGAATTCATCAATTTCCCAATTTTTTTCCGGCGATTAACCTGAACGATGTGTGGTTTCAACAAGCCACACATTACGACCAATTATGGCCTTATTATGTATGGTAATTTTCCTGGTGTATTTTATTTATAGCTTGACTTTAGACCCGAACACTGAATGAACCTTTATTCTATGAAAAAATCGACTTTTAACTAAATCCAAGAAAATAAGGACTCCTTATCATGAAATTATGATTTTTTTTTTGCAAGCCTATTACTTTTAAACGAAATTCTTGCTGAAATAAATCAGAGAGAAAGAACACATAACACAATTTTATTTTACTTGTTGAATTATGATTGATTCAACAAACTTAAGGCTATTTAAAGCTGTTTTGTGAATAAGTCAACAAGTCTAATTAAATTACCCACTCATGCTGAGTCTTATTCTTAGCTGATTTATTTCAATCCTTGAATTTGTAGTATTAAAAAAATGTTCGTATAACTTGAATAATGAGCTACCTTAATGAAACTTAGATAAGATAATTATTTGGCTATATTTCACTTATAATTCTCTTACTTTTATTAGAAAGGATTTGCTAAACGTAAAACAAATCAAGAGCTCCCACCTACTCTCTTAGAAAAAAAGTTGGAGTTCGATATGCGATCATTAATCATTTCATTTCTTAGACAAGTATCTATGTATGTAGATAGATTATATAAGTTCAATTATAGCTCTTTCATTTTCTTTTCCCTTTTTTCTATTTTTACAAAGAACTACCAGTATTACTTTCTTAATTTATTTCCTATGTTTGCCAATATTCCCTTCAAATCGGCAAAATCTTTTTAATCTCAACAACCCTTAATCATAGAAATAGACAAAGAAAAAAAACTCATCTTCTTAGTACCATGTTTTCTCTAATATAAGATTCTTTTTGTTAATACCACTTTCACTTCTGACAAATGATTTCTGTCATCCCCAAATAAAATTCAAGATTTTCCCATTTGCAATTAAAGTCTAATTAAGAAAACGGGGAATCACTTAAGCTAATCATACATCGAAATCTCATTAGACTTCTTTCACCTAATAAGAAAAAAAAGAAGAAGAAGAAGAAGAAGAGAATATCCTTAGAAAAGGACCTTTAACTTTAACAATCATCAAATCCCATCAACACACCCTTAAATTACACTTGGAGTCACTTGATTAAGATCAAAATGTTCATAAATTGCAATTTTTTGGGGCCGATAATCCATAGTTTGATGTAAGCTTTTGGAAATACATTTGAATTTTGTTAGCTCCTTAAATAACGGAACGTGTAAAAAAACAAAAACTTATTTATTTCGAAAACGGCTCTTACGATTTTGATGAAATGTTTCTTGTGGGTCTTGGTATGACGTCAATAAAATTATTTGGTTGAAGATTATTTTAAAAAAATTATCAACAGTACCATAGAACCGGATTTTTTACATTTTCTCATAAACAGCTGGACGGATTTTGGTCAAAATCTCTCTATGCACCTCTATAGATTGTTTAAAAATTTTTTGAATCCCTGAAATACGCCAAATGTATTAAACTCAAAATTGAAGAAATATTTTTTATAAACAAAATTCTTAAAAAAAATTTGATCTCTTGTCTAAAAAAAAGCCGTTTATGAGAATTTCAAATCGATTTCTTAAATCTAATATACAAAAATATATTTTCTTCTTTCATTCTACTAAGTTCATTATGATTATGCTCTACATTCTTCACTTTTTTTTCATTATCCATACTAAATATTATGAAAGCGATAAGAAATCTTTCAATTAATAAACGATGAAAATGTTCATATTTATTGTGCAGGAATAAATGCCAAATAGCTTAAAAGCAAGCTTTTTTTTTTGTTAGGAAAAAAAAAGAAACGGACTTCAATTAACTGATCCGGAGTGTTTAATACATGACCCAGGAACTCAAAAACAATGCCTAATTTTGTCTCGAACCTTATTTTTTTTATCTAAAAGATACGCACACAAAATGCTTTCAATGTTCAGAATCCACCAAAACCCACCTATTAAAAGCTTTCTTCCTTGTCCTAAATTACTCTTCAATGCGGCGTCAACTTCCTTCCGTAGTAGACACGCAGGATAAATTAAAAAAAAAACCCAAACAAAAAATCAATAAAAGTTGAAATATGCCTGTAAAATTGGTTTGAGGGGGTCGGGTTGGTGACCATAAGTACAGGAATTTGTATATTTTCATGACGATTTTTTGTCTGTAGCCCCCCATTTTTTTTTTTTTTTGCAGAATTGAAAGAACAAAGGCGACAATGAGAGAAAATATAACAAGGATAACAACTTCCTCTATACCAGAGATTTCTATCTTTGAAATTAAACTCAAAAAGGCGGAAGGAATCCATTTGAGAAATTTTTTTTTGTTGTTGTTCTTTCAAAGCTGTAATCTCTGAAATCGTTTTGCAAATACAGAGGGCTCGTCATGGTTGGATATTTATTAAAAAAACAGCCTCTCTTCAAGTTCCGGGTGAATTTTCAAAAAAATCCATTTCATATGTGTTTGGTTTGTGATGCAAGTTGTGTCCCGTCAGATTAGTTCTCTCACTGTTGCTTTTCAAATGACAGATCAAGAACACAGAATAATAATTGTGCCATTTTTATGAGGGAAGTGTAGAAGTATATCCAAATCCATATGCGCGCCAAAGCATTAGTCTGGGGTTGTTGTTCCACTTTTTTGGGGGATCATATCAAATCCTCAACTAGATTTTTTTTTTGTTTTGGGTTTGTTGTTGTTCTTTTCTGGTCTCATCTTTATGGATTTTGCATAACTAATATATTTGTCACCCTTATATTGGAACATACTCAGGGACTTTAAAGCCTCCTCCACCGCACAGAGGGTGATGTGATGATGCCATATTTTATTATTAATTTTGAAAATATTTCTGCATTGTCATGGCTTTTTCTTATGCAGCATCCCCGCAGCATATCAGTTGAAGAGATTGTTCTTATAAGTCAGAAATTCAGGGAGAAGAGATTGCTTATAGTTTGTAGAGACTTATTTTATTTTTTGTTATTGTGGTGGGAGTGAAAAAGTTTTTATAAATGAAATCATGAGTTTTCAAATTAGTTGTTCTTTTTGTTCTTTTTTTTTTTTTTGCTGCACGAGTGAGTTTTTAAATTCGACAAGCTGATGCTGGTTGAAGAAGTTTGTTACTTTTTGGTCTTGATATGATCATCAGATGGTGCTACCCTTAACATTTAACAAAATGACAGCAACAAAAAAGTTGAAGATGAAAATAATATGCATAATCATGCGGGATGAAATGATGTTTCTATTTTTCATATTTTTTTTTTGCTGCCCGACTAAAATACAACCCCTCTTTAATCGAAAATTTATGAGTGTGAGTCAGAGTACCTTCTGCAATATAAATAAGAAATGCAGATGATGAGTGCGTTATTTAAACAGCGCGGTGTACTCGAATAGGAAGTCGAAGCTTGTCGTTTAAAAAAACATGAGAAAAAAGGGTGATACAGATACTGTGCAATGATTGGAAATAATAGCAAAACAAACAAAAAATATACATACACATTCCCGTATATCGTAAACGATTTATGTAAATAAAATTGTTAAATTTGGTCCATATAACAATAAGTCGATGGGCACACTTATATTTTGCGGCAGGGAATTTCAAATGGTGTTTTATTTATATGGAAATTTATGTAAGGAATAATTCGTTCGTTTAGCGGAAGTTTTTTTTTGATTGCTATATTCGCAGTGGGTGTTTTTTTTTGAAACCATAAGCAATGCATGCGGAAAAAAATGCCAAAATAATGGCTGTCTACAAGACTGAGACTAGACGATTTTGACAAGATTGAAACAAGGCTTCAAAAGTTTCGTCTACTGGCCAGGCCTCACCAAAATTAAATGTTGCTACGATTTTTAATACTTCAAAGTTATAAATATGTTGAAGTTTATGAGTTTTGTGACACAAATATAAGAATTCCTGATCATTTAAGTTATAGATTTTCAGTAATAGTAATAGAAACAAACGAAACTTTTCGAGTTGAGCAATGGCCATTGGCCATTCTATTCAAGAAAAAATTTTTCCTTCTGATTGCAATCCTACCTCGCCATAATCCGATAGCAACCCAAGTTCCCTTTCCTTATTAAAAAAAAAAGCAATCAGAAACACAAAATTTCAATGAACTGGAGGATTTCTCGAGCTATTCTCTCTAAAACTTTTTTGGAATTTAGAAGGGTTCATGGAGGCACCAAAAACCTTTTTTATTTACTCCTCATCCTACAACACTAAACCACCATTTCATTCTGCTAATTAAATCTTGAATCATTGAACCAAAACAGCGTTCAATAAAGTTCTAGAAAAGAGAAAAACTTTTACACAATTCCAATTTCCAACCTTTTCGTTCATCATCATCATCATCATCCAGAGAACAAATAAAAAAAAACTTTAATTCTTCACAATCAAAAAGAAATAACTTAATTCACCTCTATTCGAGCAGAACAATGAAATAAAAAGTCCGCATCCTCGCTTTACGAAAACAAATTCCAACTTATTTTTTTTGTGCTCCTTCCTACTGCCAAAAGTCCTTAATCAATTCATTGCTATTTTTTGTAGAAATATAAAAAAACACAAACAATTGATTACCAAAATTGTTTGGCAAAAAGTTTCATAAATTTCATTCCGCGCGTTCAATCGATTGAGAAGTTTCATTTTCGTCTTTCTTTTATTTGGATTTTTTTTCTCATTTCCGTCTCTCTCTCTCAAGGATCATCCCAATCACAAACTACCACTTTTTCAAGGATACAAAAAATCAAAACCAAGCAACAACTTGAAAATGCAGTTTTTGTTTTGTACGTCGAGTATAATGATTCCCTGAGATGATTTCTTTTGAATAAAAAAAAAACATTCTTGTGGTAGCGCAAGTCGCTGCTGAAGGGATACATTTCGCGCACGACCTTCATCCTAAGGGATTCTTATACACTTAACCCTGAAGTTCTTATTATATACGAGTATTTATAAAGTACACTAGTTAAATTATTTCCGACTCGAAACAAGGTGTAGCAGGGGAGGGAGGTAAGGGGCAGAAATGTGAATATACATACCCTACACCACTAATTAAAGGGGTTGAATATAATCTCCATAAAATCCTACCTCCCCTGACTGCCTACGACGACGGAAGGAAAAACATCACAAAAAAGGTCCTTCAGATGAAATTATAGTGGAATTTCAGTTAAATTACAGATGTGGCGAACAAGAAGAGAGAGAGAAAAATAAGGAGAAAAAAAGCCAGACGTTGAGTTTATTTATTTGATTGTATTATATTGTGCCCTTTTCCCTTTTTGACTTCCATCATCAGCTCTGCACGGGACCAATTTTAAACCAACCACTCCACTCACAGAGCAACATCAACGTAATCATAATCATTAAATATACATTCATGGAAGAGAATGAGATACAAACGCCATCGTCGTGGTTTTTGGCCTGAAAGGGTAACTAACGGAATCTTGTTATATCCTTCTATCTATAATGAAATTTTGAAGAAAATAACAAAAAAAAAAAAGGAAAACCTTCGCTGAATGGAGTTTTCATTTTATTTCTTTTTTGTATCACAAAACGATGAAATATTTTTCATCCTTTATAGTTCTGCAGAGGAAATTTAAAATAAACTACTTACGTTTCCAAGGTTGCCATCAGGTCGAAATTTTTACTTGGAAAACTGTCCCTAAGAAAAAAATTGCAAATAAAGTAAACTAAGATTTTCCAAGGATTTCTTCTTTCGAACTAGAAAACATTCCAGACTGCAAACAAAATTGAACAAATGAATTTCAAGGGGCAAACAATATTAACCTGGATGGCAACCCTGAAGTCTTTTACTATCAGACTATCATCCAACCACTTCCGCTCTATATATTCCAACTCACAGGAAATAAACAAAAACAAGAGACAAAGAGAAGATGTCTGTTTTGTATTTTCTGAATGTTGCAACTTCTCTGCAAAAAAGTGTAGTTTGGATTTTTTTTTTGTGTTTAGTCCTTCGAATGAATGAACTTATACTCTTGGTACCCTACCTACATACCCTTATAGTAAAAGCTTTCTTTATTTATTGTATTTGTTTGTTTTTTTTTTTAGCTAGAAGCGGTTTTTAGCTAAATAGATGGGTTATTTAATTTTGCCGGATGATGCGGCGAAAAGTGGCGGAACATGGTGCTTTATAATAAACACCGCAGGACTTTTGTTGTTTCTTTTTCTTTCAAAAAAAAAAGAAAAGAAGGTTCATTTTGTTTTCAATTAAAAGAAATATTTTCTAGAGTTAGTACCTAAGTTGTTGTTGAGGATGAATGAAAAAAAAGTACTGAAGCCAAACAATTTTACTAGAATTATTATTGTCTCGAGTTGTAATATTCTTGATGGTTTCTTTTAAAAAAGGCTTCTAACAGATAATTAAGAATTGTTTTTTTGATTTTTGTTGTTATAAGAGAACACTGTTTTATTAGAAAACAAAAATAAGCAACTAAATCAAATTATCTAAAAAAAAATCAAAACTCATAACTTTTTCGGATTTTTATTTTGGCGCTAAATAGCGGTTGAATGATCTTATGAAAAATATAGTGGAGTTTTTTTATTTTCGGAGCTTATAGTAGAACTTGTAATTGTATTTCTTTATGAAGAAACAAAATTAAGACAAAAACTTGTTTTTAATGATATTTGAAAGCCGTGAACCTTGATTATTAAAAAAAAAATTAAATGTATTTAATAAAAAAAAAATTCCACTAGCAACGAGACACAAATCCGGCGAGACCGTGGTTTTCACTTAGAAAATGTGTCCGTAGACATAACTATGATAGGGAAGCCAAAAACAGGGGGTCTTACAATTCTTCCTGTCAATCCGTTGAGCTACTACTTTTTCAATTTTTTGTCAGAAAGTGAGATATTTCTCGAAAATTGCTTCGACGATTACAAAAACAAAACTATAAATTAAAATAGAAGTTAGCTCACTTTAAATCTAAAAAGGTCCAAAAAGTGGGAGGTTTCGTTACCAGCCATATTGATTGGAATTAAAATTTTTAAAAAATCAAAAAAAAAATTATTTTTTCGATATACATACATAAAAGATTTATAAAAACTTGATTCTGTGCCAACTAGCTAGCTTCTTTCCCAGTTCAAAAACTAATAATCTCAAGAAGCACAGATTCTCCTTTTTATACAATATTATTTGAAAACATAAACAATTATATTATCAATTATATTATCAATTATATATTGATCATTTCTAAGTGATCAACTACAGTATATTTTATCTCTAACATACATATGTACATAATTATATAAAAATTGTCAAAAATAACGATATGGTCTTCAAAAAAATTCTAGACATTGAGCCATATGCATAAAAAGAAGTAAATGCTTTTGGAAATGTCTGAAGTAGTTAATGCAAATTTCCCAATAACTAGCACAGCAATTTACAAGTAAAATCATTTACTTTTGTTTATGCATATGGCTAACTATCTCCTTAATTAATTTATTTCTTTAAAATCTTACAAAGGTAATATAATATGCACATAACATGTGTTTGTGTATGTGTTGATGTGATTTTGAAGTTGGGAGGCAATCAATTTATCTGTTTAACCTTTAAACTCGAATGTTGTTTTCAAAGATGCGTTAAGCTCTGCAATAAATTTTTGGAACTAGAATTAATAGCCCGAGGTCAAGGTTATGAAATAATCGAACCTTTTAAATATTTATTATATAACTCCTTTGTCATTAAATGATGACAAAATGTGGCTTTCTCGCTTCATTACTTTCAAATTTTATTTTTCTCAACTATTCGACAGATAAAAAAAATTGTTCCAATCATTTAACTTCTTAAATTCTTTTTTTATCTCAATGAAACCACATAAAAGAAACAAAAATTGATTTTTTTTTCCCAAATCCAGTCTATAGTGTATATAAAAAAGATTACTCATTGAAAGCCATACAACATCCTGTACAAATCTCAATACATAATTCACAAAAAATCCAATCGATCAACTCTTTATTTCCAATTTGTCTGCAACCAAGCAAGGATTTCATCGAACGAGGACGACAAAAAAAAGTGAACACTAAAAACCTTTTTTCGTCAGAGGGAATATAAGTATAAACCTTGTGCTTCCTAGACTATACAAATATATTCATTCAACTAAATCGATGAGATATATCGCCAACATAGAAGGACACAACGAATTTTGAGTATACTCTTATGAACACCACATGAATTTTAGAAAACAAAAAAACTAAGAAGAAAGAAAATAAAAATTCAAATGTTCGCATTCATCAATTAAAATGTGTGCAGAGAATGAAAAATGAACAATTTGAAAATTGAAAGTGTAATTGTAATTGTCCAGAGAGTAAAAAAAAAGGTAAGCAAAATTCCATTTTCAAATAATTGATTTGGAATGTTTTGTTTGAAGTGGTTTTTATGGTTCTCGTATAACAGTTCTACGAGTAATACGTATAAGGGACTGTTATAGGTGTTTGATTTTCAAAAACACCTTTCTATTACTTCTCCATCATTGCGTCGAACAAAAAAAAAATTCTTTTGAAGTTTGATCTTTAAATTTTAGGAAAGCGTGTTTTCTATATTTAACTTGAAACAAGGAATTCGTAAAAACGAGAGGATGAAATTCGTTTCGCCAAATACCTTCCTACCAAAGCAGCCTATAATTAAACACAAAAAAAAAATTCAACGGCAAATACATTTTAGGATCCTACCTCAGGCTTACTAATGAACATTTGTGAGTTCTAAAAATACAAACAGTCAAACAGTGGATTTTTTTTTCTTGTTTTGAACAATGCGTCCTTTGTGAATATTTGGCTTATTCTTTTACTGACAAATTGCATCAAAATACTGTTATTTGACTTAATGGAAAAAAAATACAAGACTGGGGCGCAAAAACTTGCTCCTATGTAGAATAAACATAAAAAAAATATCGTAAAAAAAATTGTTTTAAAATATTGGAAATGAAAATTGGGATGAAAATAACATTTTCTTGGAAATTTCGACCACTTTCTTAAATTTTTTTTTATCACAATCCGAAAAATTATATATGTATGAGAACATATTCTATGACATTTACTCTTAGTAACGGAATTTTGATAAAAATTTCTTAACCAAATAATTTAAATTTACTCACAAGACCATATCGAAAACTTTTTATCAACATCGTTTGAGATGTTTTCGAGATAAATATGTTTTGTCTTAACTGTTATATGACAGGTATTGTTATTTTTAGAGCTAATATACAAATAAGGAGATTTTTTTTTCAATAATAAAATGTAATTATAGTTCTCAAACAAAAACTTCAAAGAAGATTAAATTTTGCATTGATTTTCCTTGCGTAAACTTTTGTCAAAAAGATCCATTGTGCGTAATGTAGATTGCCGCGCCGCGGCCGCCACCACTTATAAGTAGGTACACACTCAATTTACAACCCGCATGCACATTCATTCACTTTGTATCTCGTACAAACGGATCTGGATAAAATATCCAACAAATGCAAATATTTACACTTCACTTAAAGCGAAAGTAATGCGATTGTGTGATGTGAAGCGGCCTATGATTTTTGTTTATTTGTTTCAAAACAACAAAACAAAAAAAAAAGGTGCATTTTTCTTGTTGATTTTAATGTTTTTACTTGTGGTGCACACATTTTTAGACACAGAGTACTTATACATAATTATTATAAGCATGTGCTCTTTGAGATAGTAAAGTGTTGTTTGAACATTTTTCTTTATCTATATAGTATTTATATTTATGTAGTCTTTGGCTTTTAATTTATTTAAAAATATGAAAGATCTAAGGAGTTTCAATTACTTTTTTGTAACAAGTTCATTTTTAGCAATCGTGCGACTAGCTACTTCCCAAAGTTCTACATCCTAAAACTTTGTTTAACGAAAATTAGAACCTTAGATCTCTGGGGAATTATTCTAGTTCTTTGATAAATTCGATGAAAAGTCAAGAACTTACTAGACGGAATGCAAAAAGTAGTTTGAAAAATCAGATGATAAAAACAAAAACTTATCATATCATTAAATCAATAAAATCAAAAATGATTCAGACCAAGTTTTAAAGAAGTAATTTAAAGTAAAGGAACTCTAACAATTTTTTTTTAAACAAAGAAATTAAGTAGTAAAAATTAGTTAATAATATGCACAAAGAAAAAAAAATACTCTGGAGATTCATTCAGCAAAAATTATTGACAACGCTGAAGGCCAACTGCTTGGAAATGATGACAAAATTCTTCACAGGTGGCAACAAGATTTTTAAATGAACAGTTTCCGAGGCTACAGTTTCCAATGGCTGCACCTAACAGCGAAGAATTCGTCGACATCACAGTCACAAAACTCCAAAAAGGCAAAAAGCGATTGGGCCAAGCGAGCTACCCTCTATCTATTTTTATCTATAATTCTACAAATAGATGGGAGAAAGCTATCGTTCAATCGAGGCTTAAGATGCATGGCCGACAAATAATACGGCTATCTGACGACCAATACGGATTTGTTTCCGGTAAATCAACTGCAGATGCAATCCAGAGAATAAATATCCTTTCCTCCTTAATACAGTCATTGAATGTTTTGAGAAGGATAAGGTGATGGATTTCAAAGTGAATCAGTTATTCTTTCCTGATGGTGGAGCCATCATAAGTGATAATTCTTTGTCCTTTCAATGAACTTGTTGTTCTGCAGAGAACAGTAAACACTGCAGTAAACACTGCATTAGTGCTAAAAAGGCCGAATAACTATGCCCACGCAGGCCTATTTGCCCAGACATCTATTTGAATGGAACAGTGCTTCCCAGATGCGAAAATTTAAATATCATGGATCTTTGATCAGCAGCAAAAGATCTTCTGATGACGACATCAAGCGTAAGCGTATCAGGTGGATGAAGTGGCGAGAAAACTCTACCATCTTCTATTATCGAAAGATGCCCCCTAAGCTGAAAGGAATGCTTCATACTAAACTGCTGACTGAAACAAATCCAACGACATCTCCATTTAGTTGGCCTCAGACATAGAATAATCTCAAACAATTATGTCAGCAATTCTGCGTGGAAACTTTAAACTATCTTCTGGACCTCAAAGGAAACTTATGGGCTAATGAAGGGGTGCATAATGCCCATTATTCATCGCCCAATTAAAGCTTAAATATGATTCCAAAGGGCCCTTGTTCTTTTGTAGGGCAAGGTCTCCATAACCAGTTTATATGATTTTTTTGGCAGTCAAAGTAAATCGCAAAACTTGCCACTCACGCAGTTATCCTATCATACATATCTGATAATGCTAAACAAGACAGCTTGTTTATTGTTTGATGAACGGCTCAATCCAATCGTCAGGCAACAATAAACTTTTAATCAAATGCCGCCGGCGGCGCGGGATAGTAATTATATTCGACGCGTGACGCCAGGAAAAATTGTTGCCATATAGTTAAGCAGCTTATCCACTATAATTAAATATTATTAATTAAAATCTTTGGCGACAAAAATATATTATTTAAATTCTTTGCATTCTAAGCGATTTTTTTTTTCTTTCCAGGTAGGTAAACACGGAATACCGGCTATAAAAATGTCAATGATGACTTACAAGTAATTATTTTAATTCTCCCCACGATAAACAATAGAAACCAAACCAACGAACTATGCAAACAAAGCGAATAAAAATTGGCGCGCAAGCCTATATTTACATTTCGCTCTATTTCCTCTCTTGTCCCATTTTCATTTTGCCTCAAACTTGTTCGTCATCGTCAGGCAACAACCTCGTGCGAACGTCATTTTGACAATGCCAACTAAAAACAACAACAGTAGCAAAATCAACAAACCAAGTGTAGACAAATGAAGAAAAAACGGTTGCTTAAATATTTTTGTTCTAGTTTGTAAAAAAAAAATCGATTTTTTTTTTTTCATTCGTGATGATTTGCATTTTTGCATGAATTCACCAAAAAACCTCAACATTCTAAGAACCTACATATATATCGGTTTTGAGTTTGTATTGTTTTGGTTTTTCAGAATTTCTGGGTTTTTAAATTTCTGGACTGTACGGTTTTTCTGAATTTTGGGATTTCTAGATTTTAGTTTTCTGGATTTTCAAGGTTTGATTTTGGGTTTTTTGAATTGTCGAGAATTTGATTTTTTGGGACTTTGGATTATTCCGGGTATTCAGTAACTTAAACTTGCGAGATTTCAGGTTTTCAGAACTCTCGGTGTTTTAAATATTTCAAGATTTAGGGTTTTTGAAACTTAAGATCAAGGTCATATTAGGTTTTGAGCATTTTGGATTTCCGGGATTTTTGGCTAACATAATTTTTGGTTTTCAGGATTTAGAACTTTCAGAATAAAAGATTTTAAGGTTTTCGTTACTTTAGGGTTTCGAATTTTTCGGTAAATTTGTTTTTTTTTGAGATATTGATTGATTTTGTCTTGATTTATTTGACATTTTGGATTCCGCGGAAATAAAGTTTTAATAATCTTTGGTTTTCAGAACTTAAGACACTCATAAGTTTATGTTTTCGGTATATTGGGTCTAAGATTTTTTGTTTATGAATTCTTGGATTTATGATTTTGAGAATATTACAATTAATTAATTAATATTAAAAGTTTTCGTGATTTTGGGGTTTCAAAACTTTGAGATTTGAGTTTCTGCATGCCAGGTTTTTAGCACTCTGTACTCTGTGTTACTTGAAAATAAGACTGGAATTATTTTGACTTTCCAGGTTTTTGGGCTTTCATAATTTTATGTTTTTGAGTTTCTTTTTTTGGGTTGTGAATTTTCAAAATATTTGGTATTCGTTGTTTCGCTGCTTTGGTCTTTTTCGGCTATGCGTTCTCGGGATTTTAGGTTTTCATACTTTTGAGTTTTCGGCGTTATAAGTTTGTTTTTTTTTTCTTCGGTTCTGTTTTTGGTTTTCTTTGGGCCACCGTTCAGTTAGAATGATAGTTGAATGATTGATATTGTAATTGAAATTTGAAACAGTTAAATTAAAAACGCTCGAAAAGGAAATTGTTATAAATTGCTTGGCATTTTTACTATTTTTTAGACTTACGACTTTTTTACACAGCATTGTATATGAGAAACAAATATGTATAATAGAAAACTCACACCACAGTGTATGCAAAAATATACACTCACAATGTTGCAATATTATCACCAACAATAACAACACAAAATATCTAGTATAAATTATAGGGTTACAAATTGCGTCGTGTACAAGAGTTATGATGGCAATATATGCAAAAGATTGATAGAGTGATATTGTGACATTAATGATGGAGGAAAGTAGTAATAAATTCATACATAAGATTAACCCCCAAAGGGAAGAAAAGATGTCTCTTCCACAGCGACCGACACAACGCGAAGCTTCAAGGAATGTCGCTGATGTGACATTGATATGAGAGAAGGACTTGTGTGTTAAGGTGAAATTTATGCTAAGTGTGTTGCTGAATATGACGCTGAATAGGGTTTTTAATAAAATGATGATCATTAATTGTGTATAATATGATGCTCAAGTTGACACTGAATGTAGCTTCTAGATCGTGGATAATTATATAAACTTGTATACACGGTGAATTGAAACTAAATGAAATTGAAAAATTTGCAACGTAAAAACCATTTTGCCCAAAACGTTAATAATTCTTTTGTACGATACAGCATGCTAATCTGCTATGTAAGTTTCAGTCTTAAACCGAAACTTTAAAAAAAGGTTTGCTTTGGGCTATAATTTTTAGAACATTTCCCAAAAATGTAGAAACGTGTCTTATTTTCGAATTCTTCAGAAAAGATTTGCACAGTATAAGTGGGAATTGGCAAACAAGCGTTTTTCTTCTTTACAACCCAGTTTAAAATTTTTCAACATCTCATTTACATTGCAATACATTTTTTTTGAATTCCATGTGTTTTTTTTCCAATCAGCTTTTTTTATTTATAGGCCCTACGAACTAACTCCCACTCTCGAAAACTGGCCTGATGTAACGATTCTGAGTTCGGATTCAAATTCAACGCTCCAAAAAACTTTGGAAAATATATTTCGATTTCTGTTACAAAAACTTTGTTGGTCAGTGTAATCAATTTTTCTCCGGAATAATTCCCTTCTTCGAAACGTCGACCATAATTCTAGTTTCCAATTTCCGGAATGGGGAGAAACTCAGGGCTAAAATTTGTTCCATACATTCTTGAGTAATATTCATGAGCAATTTTAAAATTCAGTCGAATAGTTCTTAAAAATTTTAAAACTCCATAACGTCTGATTAGCTTTATCCAATTATCGTCAAATTTTATAACAGATAATGGTTGAAAATTGATGGAATTTCAATTCTTCAATATTGTATAAAAAGTCCTCATTCAATTTTCAATAAATTTACTGAACGTAGGTACTTATAAAACATTAATTTGTTTTTATATTAATATAAATTAAATCAAAAACTGGTTGATATAATAACTTAGCATTTATAAATAGTTACGAAGTTGACAGCTATATATAATAGGTAGTTCATAAGTTTACTATGTTCTATAAGCAATTAGAAACTTGAACAGTTTGAGTGTTTCTTTTGATACATTAAACCACAATCAAATTCCAATTATCTTAACTTTTTGTTACACATATAAATTAATAAACTAAGCAACAAGTAAACAAACAATTTGAAACTTATATATTCAAAGAAAATTACCAACCTGTCACTATGTCAACAAATCTAATTGAAAACCTAAAAGTTTTACTCCGCAGACTCTGAAAAAAATATAACTGCAAATTTTCTGAAAAAAAGAAGACAAATTGAAACACGATAACCTTGAGCAATGTTCTCGTTTGTGGTAAATTAAGTCAAAGCACGAAACTTTGAATCCATGAAATTAAATGATACAATGCCGAATACATAAATATGACCTTGCTGGTAGACTACAAAAAAAAATTAAATTAGTATGTAAATAATTATCCTTCCTCTTAACGGTGAGTTTGCATGCTAATGAAAATTTTTTTAGATATAAATATGTATACATTTGTTTGGGAGATTTCGTTAATAATGTTTTTAATGAATTTTTTTAATGTTTAATAATATTCTTTAATAATAAAAATACAGACACAAAATCAAAATTTTTAGATCCGTTTTCGAGAATTTTGAATTGTTTTTAATATTTGTATGTGATGTACCGTTATTTTATAAAATACATACAGTTAATTTTGTTCAAATTATTAAAGCCTGTTTTGTACCAAAATTCAAAAATATTTATCGATATTTAAAAAATTATTTAAGTATTATATAATCTTTACAAACCCTAGATGCTTTTACATAAATATTTTGATTTTGAATCAGATGAAAGTATACAATACAGGTATCAAGTCAAGTTTGATCAAAATTTCGATTGCGAATTTCTTCAGGATTCCAAAACATGCCCTATATTACCCTACAGTTGCAACTAAATATATGTATAGTATATATACCTATACGGTATAAGGAATATACTAATACTTTCTATACACAGAATAAGAATAACCGCAATAGAAAAGAAAAATAATATTTAAACTGTATGACATACAAACTAACAAAAATAAATGAATGCATTTTTTGTTGCATCTATTAAGAGCTTTCAATATCAATCAAAGTTGTTCGATATAAGCGAGGAGTTGCTTAACCTGGGTACTATGTACTTACACCTTGTAAAACATGTCAAACAATTTCAGCAAAAAACGTGATCAGTGTCATTTTTCGTAATTATCGTAGTTACATACGAATCTCTCGTGCTAAAAGTAATTTTCCATCAAAGGATGAAAAAAAATATAAAGTGCATTAGACTGTTTCAATATTTTTTATTTTTGATTTCCTTCGATACATCATGGTCAAAAGTTTCGGTTTGTTATGAAAACACTTCTGTACAAATTTGACAACATAATATTTTTTCAATTTTCGATTTTCCATAAAATTTATTTGGGAAAAAACACATGTGTTTATCTTATACTTAGATTTTAACATCTTAACAATATATAATAACCATTTATAGCAGATTTAACGTTCTAAAAAATTGGTTAAAACATATTTTGCAGTAAACTTAACCGTTTCAAAGCTACAGTCATCAAAAAAATCATATTAAAATTATTATTATTATTTTTACTATTTTAAGTATTTGAGTTATAATTATCACTCTTATAAAAAATTTACTCGAGACATTATTTTAAGAGGAACAACTTTCCTTTCGAACGGTACCTAACACTTCTCTTTTACTCCAATAATTACAATTACACTATATTTTAATGAGAATTATTCGCATCGATATAAATGTTTTGAAACACCCTAATGTGCATATATATATCCATTTAAGTCACTATTACCCTAGATTTTTTAATTTTATTACTTTTTTTGTGAAAAAAGCAAACAAATTGCATTTTCACGTTGTAAAGCTATTTTAATATTTGTTCTAGATACAAAAAGTTAATTTCCATAAAGTGGGGATGATGATGATGATGTTCACTGATATTTCACCTATGTGAGCGCCACGGTAGTAAGGCGACAATAATATTTACGACCGACACACTTGTCGGCCACGACACTAACCTGTGAAACTAGTTTTTTTTTCTCTAAATTGTTTGAGAGTCTAGTAATTGCATGGAGGCATTATTTATAGCTATAGTGTACTATTTCCATCAAATGCTGTGGTGGAAGTGATTGATGTAGTTGTATAGAAATAGCATAGTTTGTTATTGTTGTTTCTGTTTCATTTTATTATCTATTTTTTTTTTTGCTTTAACATAAATTGTGCAAATTGCGAACAATGCGAACTTAAAGTCATGGAACTTTAAAGTGAACTGAGCCGGCTTTTTTTTCTCTATTCTAAGGCCAATGATGTAGATCATGATGACGCTAACATGATGTGTTTATGTCTGGTGGGTGTTTTGGTCTTTTGAAATAAAAAAAAAAAAAATACACAAATAGTAAATATATAACGTTGAGTAAACAAATAAAAGTCACAGCGCTAACGGCGGCGCTTTCAAAATACGATTACAATAATTTGATAGTGCGCAAATATGGCAATTGCCTGACAATTGTAATTCTGAGATTTTTTTATGAACTCGTATGTTGTGACATTACTTTTTAGTAACTTACTTGTTACCTTGCACGTACCCCAAATCCCATAGTGTGACCATGCAGGGGGGACTGTATTTTTGCACTTGTACGAGTAATTTTTACGTTATCAATTAATTGTTTAATTGGGTTCTAGTTCATTTGGGACTTCATAGTCCCAATACTGGGACCTGGGTTAGTTCATATTGAACTAAATATTCGAGGTCTTCGAGTCGAGATGTTCTTTTATTCCCCCTAGAACTATTCGTGCTATTGTCTTGAGTTCTACGGGTACCACGTGTACTCCTCTCCAGTTTTCACAGTACCCTTTGTACATTTTGTCCTTTCGGAGCCTTACAAACATTCCTATTTTCCACTCTTCTGAAAAGTTCTCTGTTTCCCAGGCTCTCTCTCTCTGTTGGCGGGGCTCGTAAGAGCTCTGCGTTAATAACGTTAAGTCCAACCGCTTTGTTGTTCTTTAGTGCTTTAATTGCGGTTAATTGTTGCTTTGGACAGGTCATTGGGAATCGGGCTCAGTACACTTGAAGAAACAAGGCTTAAATCCGCTGAAAAGTGAGCTTTACACCTTTTAAGCTATGTATTCTTTACAGCTATGGAACCTCGGGAGCTCTTTGGTAATTCCGTAGACAGTTCTACTCTCACACCTACTCTTCTGCTCCTGTAGCTTCTTTGTCTGTGTGCTGTGTCTGAAGTTTGAAATTGCATTTAGAGGCATTGAATTAAATAAATATGTAAGACAATAATTTTTTCGTACTATTGCGGTGTACATTTTGAGTGTTAATCTTTTTAAAATAATACGAAAATCTTATTAAATTTTAATAACTTTTCCTTTAATAAATCAAATCGGTTTCTTTATGGAGATATCTTAAAAGCTATTTGTTATGTTGGTATGTTTCTTTGTTTTTGCTAAATGTTGTAAACTAATTTTAATTTCTATCGCAAAAATGAAAATATACATTTTTAATGTTCAGGTCGTTGTTTTAATTAAATTCTGTTTCATTGCAAAATTCATTTAATCCTGTCTAACTCATCAACTACTTCCATCGAATGAACATATTAAGTCCTGTGTTCGTTCAATCCACACAATTTCCTTTATCTTTTTATAAAACACTTCCAATAAATGAAAAAAAAAAAACCTAAACTAAATCCTGATGAATTCAATTTCAAACTAAAAAAAAATAAAAAATAAATGCTGTCTTATCACCACATGTCACATTCCCATAAGAATGAACAGAAATTCCTACTTCTGTTAAAACATTTTTCATTAAAAACTTTCCACATCCACTTTCCACTCTATGCTCTATAATCATCATGTTTCACCACTAGATGGGGTTGTTATACTATACTATATGTCGATTGCGATATGTTAGCTATGTAGGGAAGTCAATCAAAAAAACAGAACAAAAAATTAACCTTGCTTTTACTCTTTAGGTATAAACCCGTCGTTGTTGAGCTCTGCCACAAGAATTTTCATTTCATCATCTTTTTCCCGTTTACAACACTTTTTCCCTTTTAAACCAATTTCATGGCTTGGTGTTGAGTGCAACCCTTATAATACAGATTCTGCATATATGGTTGTATGTTTGTATGTATTCTACAGCAATTGAAAGCAAAATATCTCCCCCTAAACAGAAAGCAAAACTTTAACTCCACCTTAAGTCAACATAAACGGCTAGTGAGAGTAGCTGTGCTCTAATAAGAAGTAAAAAATAATATGGTGTTTGCAGAGGTTGCATGAATGTGAACTATCGTGAAAATAAATTTAATTAGTCAAAAGAAATTGTTGTTATTGATTACGTTCTCTTAGCACTTGCTAACATTTTATTCTGAGCAAATGCTTTTCGTACTAAGCACTTTTGTCCTCTCTTCTCGCTTCTTAATAAACACCTACTATAAGCACTTACCTACTCATTTTTATAAACTGAGCAAATGCTCATCTTTTCATACTAAGAATCTGCTCACTTTCTTGTGTTCGTGGAAATAGAATGAAGCATCTGCTTACTCCACTTTTCGGTGCAGCTTCTTAACTTATTATAAAGAAACATTTTTAAATACAGGAATTTGATCTCAACAAGAGCTCTTATTTATACTGAGTGTTTACATTTAGCATTTGATCACACATAATCATGAATGAGTACCTGCTTTAAACATTCAGTATTTATACTTAACTATGGTACTTTGAGCACTTACTCACTTTTGTAAACGTTGCAACTTCCTCCTTTAGTTCTAAGCAACATACACAATACACATCTTGTTAACTTCAAAAACTTCTCAGATTTTGTAATCTCATAGTGAGTATTTACTCTGGTGAGTTCATGCTTATTTTTATAATACGAGCCAAGTTTTTATTCTGATCACTTCTTCAGAAACTTCTCAGATTTAACCTAATATGGGAACTGAGTATTTACTACGCTGAGCACTTACTGTGAGAACCTGCTCTTTTTTATTAACTGAGCATATACTCACGTTTTTATTCTGAGTACCTTCTATGTATCAAAAATTTCTCTGATTATACACAACACATTTATTTTTAGAGGTTGGCTTACATTAAATATCTACTGAGTATTTACTCTGAGTACTTGCTTATATATACTCATACAACTGAGTACTCGACAACTGCTAATATTTTATACTGAACACTGGCATCTGATTGCATACTCTGAACACATGCTCCATTTAAGTCTTGAGTTTGGCATTTGAGCAAGCTTAAAAACATAGAAACCAATATAAGCCCTTTACACCAAATCTGAAAAAAGGATTCCCAATTCAGCGACACGAGAAGGTAGCCTAACCTTATGATCTTAGGAAATACAATCCATACGTGTATGGAGAGTATAACACTTGCTGTTTTCTCACATTGCACATTGCAAACACGACACAAATCTATCCTTAGCTCTTTCTTTGTTTTCTTTTTTCTTTCATTTAAAAAAAAGCAAACTTCGTGGTTTATTCACTAAAAATACTCCAACCAAAAGAAATGCTAAAAAAAGGCCCGTTATGTCGTCGGAAGTCGGTCGTTGGCAGCAAAAAGGATCCATAACCAAACCGAAAATAGGTTCTCCGATGTCAGCCTTCTGTTTGTTTTTCTGTGTAATTTTTTTATTTGTACAGAAAATAGTTAAAGCATCAAAGAGTTTATACAAAATGGTTTTTTTCTCAAAACTTTAATGTCCTCTTCGTCACTGGTATTTGAAGCTGAATCCTAGTTTCTATGTCCATACATAAACTATGCGCATAAACTTTTAGTGAGAAAAGCAGCTTGCTTCTCCTTTTTTCTGGGAAGTTAAGTGGCAAACGTGTGGCATGAAACATTGAGTAGATTTTTAATTTTATTTAACCTCCTCTTCTCTGTTGTTGTTCATTTTCTTTGGTCTGATGTTTTGGTTAGTTAAATTAGTTTAAGAACAAATATACAAGGGTTGAAATTAGGGGGTGCTGTTACTATGTTATACCACAAAGTGTATGAGGAAACCTAAAGAATTTTACTTTGCAGTAATGTGTGGTTCAGTTTTCAGTGAAAGGATCTTTTACGAGAATCCAACCAACAATATATAAAATCGTAAAGAAGTTTTTGGGAAAATGAATGGTTTAGTAATTAACTATTTAACAACACCGACGACGACGACGATGGTGATGATGACAAAGGGAAAAGGAGAAAGTTTTTCCCTGAAAGAGTAATAGTTATTTTTATTGCACCAGGTAATTCCTATAATGGTATAGCGTTAGTATATCCCTATTTCCCTACCTGTTCTGTGATGGTGCTTTCAGAGAAAATTAACACTATCAAGGATGGGTAGACTTGGACAGTTTTAGGTGAAGAAGATAAATGGTGATGGTCATGGAAGTTGGAAACTAAAAAAAAAAAAGAGTGTTGACTTCTTTTCTTTATAATACTTGTTTATCTTTGAGTTTCGGTTCATTTAGAAAACTTTACTTTCGAACTAATTATTCCCGAATATGCCTTTTTATGAAAGCTTTAAGTAAGAAAATTATCGGATCTACGAGTAGTTATTTTTACTTTGAGTTTGATAATAAGTTTTTAAAAAATCATCAAGTTGATTGCTTTTTAATAAATTTAACTGAATTCGTAAAAGTGGAACACAAAACAGATAAAATTAAATAGTTTTAACTTACCTGATCTATTTTTTTAAATATAATTTAAATTAATAACCTACCCCATCTGTGTATTTTTCGGTACTTAAATAAAATTGTTTCAAATTATGGGCCATATTGGTTTGCTTAAAGAGGATAATATCTTCATTATTTTAGTGTGGTATCACAATAGAAGTAATGCTGGTCTTAGTCTGTCAGCCACGTCTACCTTACCCTACCTAACTATAACTAACATTACTCTTCAACTAATCAGAAAAAAAGAAGTATTATACAATGGCGATTCATGTAAAAATGTATGTAGGAATTTCTGTTTTAAAGCCCCGTGCCCAGATGACAATCAACGTTTAAAAAAAATGTTGTTTTTAGCAACGTAAATATACGATTTGTACAAATCACAATGAAAAACAAATGCAACATGAAAAATATTTGCATAAAAATAAAGTGTTTCAATACATATAAAAGTTTAAAAATGCATTAAAAAAATTAATTTTGAATGTGAGATGAAAAATATAATTAAAAAATGTTAATAAAAGTTAAAAAAAAATTGCATTAAAATAATGCAAAGCAAAATAAATTTTCTTGCATTAAAAGAGAAATCAAATACAAAATAAAAAACACAAAATAAAATTCATAGATATTTTGCAATGAAAAAAACGGTACTTAAAATCTTGCCTTAAAATCAAAAACTGAATATTTTAGATCCCAAGCTTTAATACTTTGACTTGTTGAAGGAGGCCAGGACCGGACCCCGGTTGTCGAGCCGATGATGATAATGATGAAGCTTTAATACTGTATCGCCAATAAAATTATCGAAATATTTTATTTAACATTTATGTACATCGAAAATATTTTCAACTTGATTTAAAATTTTACATTAATTTATTTTTTAATAAGTAGATAATGTAAACAATTCGTTGAATGTCCAAAAACTTAAGAGTGAAAACCACTGCTTGATTAAAATAAAGCTGAAGTATATGTTTATAAAATTTTGGGTTACCGATGCTACTTAAAAAAAAACAACTTTTTTTTTTTACTAATTTGAGGTCGCTGAAAACGAAATGGCATTAAAATTTAATGACAAAAATTTGAAGACCAAATTCATTGAAATTAAACGATAAATGTAGAAGCTATAAAATAATAATAAAAACAAGTCAAAGTCATTTGTTCATACGAAATCGTTTTCATATTATGTACCTTATTTACCTGTTTAGGAAATGACCTTATTATTTCATAGCTTCGTTCAATATTAATGAATTTGGTCTTCAAATTTTTGTTTTAAGAATATGTATATTTTATTTGAGCCCAAAAAAATATTTTTTATCCACACGGTTGTTTTGAAAATGATAAATTTTCAAAATAGCTCGAAAATGATTTTTTTAATTTTTGATAGCTTGTAACTTAATGAATTCGCATTCGATTACATCAAACAGTATATACCGTTAAGGAAAAGTGTGATCTTTTCTAAAATATTTACTATATGTAAATTAAAAAGATCACTTAAGAGATGTAAGCCAGCGTTTGAAAAATAGATCAATAAACTTTTTTTTTGTCTCAAAAACGGTTCTTTGAAAAAAAAATTGTCATTTTCGTTTTCAGCGAACCCAAATTATTAAAAAAAAGTTGTTAATTGAGTTCAAGTTAGCAGAACAATTTTCAGAAAACCACGCAAAAAATATCTAGTTTTAATAAGCTATGCTGTATGATCTACTGATTAAAAAAACAAATCAGCAAATATATTCTGGATTATATTTGCAGGATTGTCATTGTCAACGTGTGTATTCTAAAAGAAATTCGTATTTCGAACTTATATTTTTAACACAACATAATACCTTTCTTTCCAAAATACCTTTCTTCACTTTATTCAAAACTAATAAATATTGCAATAAAAAAAATTCAATACCTAACCCGCTTAATAATCTAAAAAATAGCTCACACACAATTTTTATCCGAAAATTTTTGCCCAAAAGGATTTAAATCCTAAATTTATTAATGGACCTACAAATTGTATTTCAAATTTGGTAAATGTTTTACACACCAATTTTTTGACCGCAAATTTTTTTGTTGTTTCATTACCTTCACTATACATAAATGCTTAAAAACTAAGATATATACAGGTAGGTACTAACCTTATTAAGGATTTATTTAGCATCTTGTTAGATAAATAACAGGCTATACCGATTTCCTAACATGGAATACATAAATCATTGCATTAAACTCGCTTCAAAACTCCAAACACAAAAAAAAGCCTCCACTAATCGACTTACAATACCAAAAATTCCAATACACCTTTCAAATGCCATTTTCCAAACCACAAATGATTACCTATATACATAATCTGTATACCTTTTATTGACAGCAGGCCAATTTCCCTAGCTGCCAAACCAAAAATGTTAAAATGTAGCATATGTGTCAGAGTTAAAAGCAACCGCATTACCTATACAAAACCTGTCACCCTCCATTTACCCTAAATTATACACATTACAACCAACAACAACATTCTTTCCTTTAACCTGTCCTTTCCATTGATTCCCAATTGCACTGAGATGTATCCTACCAAAATTGACTTTGAAATTCTTTGACGTCTGTATGCCTATTTCCAAAAAAAAAACGAATGGCAAAAAAATCATCTTAACCACTTTAAAACAATGAACGTTGACATTTATCGTTTAAATATTCAATTATTCTGAATTTTACCCTTTTTTACATTTTACCCGTAATCGATTCACAAAATTCAACCCTCTTTTTTTTCGTTGTTGTTCTTAATAAGAAGTCAATTTACTGCGATGTTAACAATTTTGCCCCAATTTTTTGTGTCAAATGATAAAATATTTAAAATAGAACAAAAATCCTTTTCGTCCTTTTCTCTGTTTTCTCAGCCACACAGTCAGCAAATAATTGAAGCAAAAAAAAAATACTCCTAGCGTTTATTAAAATTGTTCTAGTTAAAAACAGCCAGCCCCTTGTTTCCCATCCGAGACATCAACCTAATTTAACGTCATTTTCAAACCCTTTTTTTTCGCTCGTTTTTCTTTTAAACTCATTGCAGATTGCTTTGACTTCCTTTCTTTTCTATTTTTTTTTTTTTCATTTTTAATGAAAAATCAATTCCTTTGACCTGAATATGTCCATATTAGAATCTGACGCCTTCATCCTTTCGAAGAGGAAAGCAGCCTTCTCTCTTTATTGTGTCCTGAATTTGATCCTTTTTGTATACATTCCTCCTTCCCTTTTAACCCATTTTATGCCTCCTCAAGCAGTGTGTAATGTAATTTTCCTTTATTTTTCCCTGAAGCGATGGTGGTCTAGGGTATACTTAAACTCGGTGTCTGGGTAGGTACTAGAAATAATTTTATTAAAATTCCACCAGCACCAACCATCAACATTATGCCCTGTGTAACTAAAGCCATAAAGTAAATAAAAAAGGATGTGTGTGTTCGTCCTGTAATGGGAAGGTGTTTTTTTTTGAGTAGATATCGATTTGTACACCCTTAAATTGTGATTACCTTAATTTTCTTGAAAAAAAAATGTTAAGCAAAAAGGATAATGATATGTTTTATAGACAATAACAAAAAAATATCCTTATATTTTTTGTGTTGGTCAATATGTCTACAACTTCCCATAAAAATATTATTTTGTACATTATCCTGAATCGACTCTGGATAATATCGATTTAATGTGTACAAAGCTTATGTAAAACATTTTAGATGTCCTTCCTCCCTAAGTTGAGTATCCTTATTTTTATTTTCAAAAAAAAAAAACACATTTCTTCCGATTTAAACTTCCGTTTGTGTTTGTAAGTTTTGCTTTTATTGCACAAAGAAAATAAAGCACTTCCATCCCCTTCTCATGATTATCCTTGTTTTTCTTGGTTTTCTTCATTCCCTTTCCTTCCTCTGTTCTTTCTGTCTGTGATTTTTAGGAAAAATAAATACTTATACCAATAAAGATACAATTTATTAATTGAACATGAAAGTTTTACGTTCACTTTGGAATTGCCCTTAAGGAGGAAGGACTTTAATAAATGTTAGGCAGGCAGCACACAGCTCAGATGACGTTGTTACAAAAAGGATTAAATTTTGTTTTTTTTTTCTATAAGAAATGTTCATCATCAGTTGGAAGGTATAAAGAAGTTTAATTGAGCAAAATTGCGACAGCCAGGTAATGGTGAATAAAATTGAATTTTTTGGAATTCAACCAAAAACACAGCACCAACAAAACTATTACTTTTATTGTGCTATTTTGGTGTTTAATGGGTTTTGAAATTGATTTTTGAAAATATAATATTAATTTATGTTATTGTGAACCTTTTTCTCATTTTTTTTTTGTCTTCTTTTATTTCTTTTCAGGTAAGTTTTATTGTGATGTCGTTGTAATGTGGTACTTTTATGAGGAATCAATTGATTGTAAGGAATTTTATATTAATGTCATAAAATAGTTTTAAAATATTTTTTTACTTTAGAACTTCTTGTTGGAAGAAGTATTTTCTATTCATCATAGGTAGGATGGGAATTCTTTGCAGACTGGTAAGGTACTCTCGGTTTAATGTCGTCCTTTTTTTATTTACCATGAAAGAACCATTTATGGAAACTTTGCAATGATGGAAAGAACGACGAAGATATGAACTTCAAAATTATGAGAAATAAAATAATCGATATTTAAATAATGATAATGTCACAATCTGGTATTATTGATGCATTCAAAAATATCTTAAGAAGTGAATATTGCAAAAAAAAATTGAGCGAATTTATGCAGACAAAAAGAAATTGGCAAACTTCTTTAAGTTAAAGCTTGGTGGCCTTTAAGAGTTTTTCTCTCATTAACTCACACATTTTATTGATTCGTCTCCACTTACGGCAATAATAACTGTTTTAAAGCATAATTGAAATCGGGCCGCAATCATTAAAAAAAGCATTTTTTGCATGTATTATAAAAAGAACATTTTTTTTTAAAGCATTCTAAGCTCTTTTTCCACAATATTATTTATATAACTATATAATTTAAAAAAGACAAGATCTTCCCCCGCACCTTAAAGCCCCCATTCACCACGAGACCAAACCATCTACCGCGCGCCGCGCGAACAACAACCTCTCAATTAAAATTAATTGTATCTTTTTAAAAGCTGTTTGCTCCTCCGAATTCTAAAAATAACTAAAATTAATTCCGGAATAAAATTTCTATTTAAACTTTTTTTGGATGTTGTCCACAGACTTCAACCAATCAGATCTCATTAAAAACTTTTGCAGTCAAAGGACGTCTTCTTCATATTGTATTTCCAAATACATACATTAGTAGAAAACTTCGTTCTCGGTGATTCTCATCAAATCGTGCCACTTTTGCTATGGAAATGGAAATCCATCATATAGTCCTGTCAATTTTGTATTGGAACGGCAGCATTTTGTGATTCGAGATTTTGCGGCTCGGGATTTTGTTGATCAGAATTATTTGATGATGAATAGTTTTTGAAAAACTGATATTTCGAATTTAAATATGTATGTAAAAATATCTAATAAATGGTTGTATGTTTTTTTGGGTCAATTCTTACTTTAATTTTCACGTTTAATTGTAGCTTGCTCTCATTTCTCAAAAATAAATTCAATTCAAAGCATTCTTGCGGAGTCTATGGGAGAGTTTATCTGCAATGAGTTTTTTTAGTTGATAGTCACGGATTGCGTTTGTTCACTTAAAAATTAATCAATAATAATTAAACATTAAAGCAGCAGCCGATTGTAATGTATTAGCTTTCTTCATTCATTCTATTAAATTAATAAATCTCATTACAAATTTTAAATGTCAATTTTTCATAATGCATATTCTGACACAAAAAAATTTTGTGGATTTATTAATTCTTTTTATATATTTTTAAAATTATAAAATCAAAAATCAGATACGATAAAATTGATATTAAAGCATTCACCACCTTCAATTCAATTTTAACTCGGATTCGTTTTCTATACAAAAATATAAAAACAAAACAGGAGTGACAAAAAAAAAACACTAAAAATATCCTTCATCCACATGAGTGCAACATAACACTATTTCAAGTTTTATTATAAATTACAAACAAAATATATGTATTTATTCTGAGCATTAGCACCCCAAAGAAGCATCGCAACACAGCAGAGATATATAACTTTTCAAAAAATCTACGCCATCTACCCCATGGGGTTAGTCAGCAGGAACCATATAGTCAGTCAGCAGCGTGTGGCACAGTGCTTATGAAAAATGCATTTTTACAAAAAAAAGAGGATTATTATTTTCCTTCTACATACGTCCGTCTTGGTATAGTCGTCGGTCGTTTGGTTCTTCGTCTTTCCTTCACTCGAAGCGAACTACTATAGTCTGTATCCGCTTTGCTTTTGCTTAACGCCGCTTATAACATTATCTGTCCTTGCTTAAGGTGAAATTGAGACGGCTACATCTACTACGTCGTCGTTGAAGCCACCATAACACAGAAGTACTTACCAACCAGCCAACCTCTTCAGCTGGATGACCATGGGTAACTTTCTACTGTCGACTTACAAAATAAAACAAAAATAAAAAAAAAAATCGAAGAACTTTTCTTGTTTTATTCATGAGTGCGCCCTTGCCATGAGGAAGGAATTTTCCTCCCTCAATGCAAAAAACTAAGAAAAAAAAAAAAAAACAGAGTACTAAGCTAAACAGTAAGATAGCAGATAGAAAACATGGTTCTTCGTTGTTGTTTTTTTTTTTTCAAGGCTATGATGGTTGGTTTTTCTTTGTCGCATGTCTGGCCATGAAGTATTCTTTTGGAGACTTTAAGAGTTTGGACAGAACAGAATCAGTCTAAGAAATTCGCGTAAATATGGCAAGGAATTTCGTTTCGTTGTGGGTAATGACGTCATACAGTGGAACAGAGTGGATATTAAGTTGGAATAAAACGAATCTTTAATATTTGCGGTTTTTAACTGAACGGATTTAGATGAAACAAGTTTCATAGTATTCCTTTTTTGAATAAAAAAATGTACTGTACTCAATGCAAAAGCTTCAATGTAAATTCTATGTCCTGTGATTTGTATGGATTTGCCAAGAGTTTTATTAAATAATTGTACAGGTTACATTTAAATGTTTTTAGTCTAGAGACTACTGATTGGCCGATTGGTTTAAGTAGTCAATAATTGAAGAATAACCCACTTGGATTGAATATAGACGATATGTACTCAGTACATAACTATTTTACCAGAAGATTCAACTTGTTTTCAGTTTAGCAAGTACAGAAAATATATCGCATGATGTGTATTGAATAAAGACCATTCAAAAATGTAATGACAACATGCATAGGTATATAAAATCCGCTGGCGTAGTCATAAATAAAATTGGCCATTACAGCAAGTTATAAGCTTAGTACAAATGCGTTACGAAATATATGTTGATGTTTATTAGTAAATAACGTCATTGGATAACCAAAGAAATACATATGTTTGCACTTCAGCAAATTTTGCTGTTGAGTAAATTAAGCTCATAATCTACCAGGTCTATCGAAAAAATATCATGTGGTGGTTATTTTATAATAGTGGCATTTAATCAATACATTATCTTTAGACCAACTGCAGCCACACATGCTGCTGTTACATACATATTTAGAGAGACTATTAGACACGATATGTGCTAAGTACAAGCAACGTGCACTAAGATTAAATGCTGATATATATACACAATAGAGACGATCACTTTTTGGAGACATCATTGCCAATACATGTGTGATGTAGTTGGTACTGATTTTGACATGTAACGATAATACAAGTTTCGTCTGCGGAATCTGCAAGGCATAAATGCATTTATGTGCTTACCATGTGAAGATTGTTTGTTTCTAATAAATTAATTTTATTTTTATTTGTAATTTATTCCAACTTTTCCACACCGACTGTCCCACTATTAACCGTGCTCAAAAAAAAAAAAAATAGAGTAAAGTAAAGTACTGTAAAAATATGTTTATTAATAGTGGACTATGTGTGTGTCGAGAAAGAATGGTCTGTGTCATTTTTGTGCAATTTTCTTTTTGTTTTTTCTTTTTAGTTTATTTTTCTTTTTATTTTCAAAATTTTCTTTCGTTTTTGTAAGTACTTAAGTGTTGTTTCATTGAGTGTACAAAATACCACAAAAGATGAGACGTTGAAAATGGAATTACAGAACTTTTGTTTAGCGAGGGCTGAAATGTGCAAAAGGAAGATTAATTGTTTCTTAAATATGTATGTATGTATTGGAATGTTTTTTGTGAGGAAAATAGGGAGGAAGGTGATTATTGCCTGAACGTGCTTAATTCTAATTGTGTATTGGATTTTATGCCTATCAGCAGAGTTTGAATGTACATACATACATTAAGTATAATAAGCATTTAAATGTAATTATAGCAGAAGGGGAAATTAGATGATTCCTTTCCAATGGGGCTACTAGATGTTTCCTTGAAAGAAATATAGGTACCTATACCTACCATTCAGAGTAAATTTACATGTAAATTGTACAATAATATACATACATAAGTGGAATAATTTACTTTAATTCTGAGCCTACATTTTTTTTGTAAATTTGCTGATATATGAACCCTTGAATGTTTTTCGATTTGATTTGTCAATCTGTTGGACATCCTAAAGCTAAAAAGTTTATTTTCAGATGTTTATAACTTGCTGTAGCAACTAAATAAACTAATAATACAAATATATATGGGTATTGGGTATGTATGTATTCATTACATATAAACTGTATTTAATTCACGTCAATATGAACTAGGTAATTTTAATTTGTTTGTCTAATAAGAAACTAATGTTTATGGCATTATAAATCATTTGTTTTAAAAAAAATTAGTAAATAAGAGAGAAAGTGGCTCATACTCTACACATAACTTTTTGTAATGACTCAAGCTTTTAATTCGATTTTAAGCGGGATTTTCATTTAATGTATATCGAATGTATTCAATACACGTTAATATTTATCTTGTTTTGGCAAATATGTTTTTTTTTATTCATCTGGCTACGGTACATAACTTGCTGTGATGACTAAATAGAAGCGTTTAGAAAAGATTAAATATACAAGAGAAGGAAGTTCGATACCTAATAGCCTCTTTACATTTATTAAGTCATTACGTGTTCTGTATTGAATACATGTCAACGCATGTATCTTATCGTAATGAATAAATTTTGTACATGTTTACTATGTGTGGTGTTATCGATAAATGCACAATACTTTTTTCTAAAAATGTATATATAAAAGTCTGTGTACTGAGTGCATATGTATATTTTTTACTTACAGTACTTAAAAAATACTTTCTTGAAGGGTTCTGAAAAACTTTGTCTTAAAATATTAAAATAAAATAGCATTAATATATCTTAAATATTTCTGGGACATGGAATAATAAAATAAAATTAAAAAAGTTTCAAATAGAATTTCGCTCAAAATAAACATTAAAAAAATCAACTTAAACCAATTTAAAATGAAAACAGAGACAGCATAACTTTTAACTGTTGAAAGAAAAAACTTTTAAATTTAATAAAAATATCCTCCCATAAAATTTAATTTCAATAAAAACCAGCAGTCTTCCTCATCGTCTTTTTCATCGCAGCAGGAAACATTTAATTAAGAAATTATTTATTTATACCATCGCGTACAACACACACATTGAGTTTCCGTTATCTGGCACCCATCATTACCACACATCCCTCTGTACATACATCTTAATATCAAAAACCGTCAAAAGGATGCTCGCATTCAAAATATAATAAACATGGAAGAAAATGCGAGTAAAATGCGAGTAAAATGCCTCATTACTGCATTTCAACTTCTTATATAAGATTGAACAACTTTTGTTGTCAGTTCGGAAGACGACGACGACGCCTCTGACGATGGTACGTTCCTACAACTTAAATCATCAAAAAAGGTTAAATTCAAAATGTTTTCTATAATACTCTTTAAATCTCTGATAACAACAACAACAAAAAAATAAAAAAGGTGACGATGAAGAAGGATATAATATCGCGTCACATCAAAAAAGCCTTCAAAAAAGTTAACCCAGACATCTTCATATTTATCCAAGGATTCATGCGATTTATAATGATGAAGCTTTCTTCAACATAAAGATGGATCCTTTTCATCTCTGTCTTTTGAGCAAGAAAAAAAAGGTGATCAAAATTAAATTTTGAGAAGAAAATCCCTTGAGTAGGTAGGTGGTGAGTCGGGTTAATCTTTCAACTGAGACCAGACAAATCGCTGACTTATTTCCTCTCTATCTTTCTCTGTCTGTGCTAAATCCCAAAATGGCGAAGGGTATTTCTTTTTCTGTGTCCACCATGCTGACGACACGCCGCGCCGCTATAGAATGAGATGTCTGTTGTACATTTTAGAACCAGGATAAGCCTCCTTCTTCGAAATAACCCTCTCGTTCGTTGCGTTTCTCAATCAATTTACCACAATAAAAGTCACTTCCTCTCGATAAGTGTGTACTTAAGGTTTTTTTTTTTTGCGGTCGGGCAGCTAATGCTTGATGGAGAAATCACTTTAAAGCATGACGATGATGGTTGATCCAAATCCAAGGATGTATATGAAGAAAATATCGCGCTGCTTCGTTTCAATCAAACAAGGATCAATTCTTACCTCTGTGGCGGCAGCTATACAGTTTTTAATTTCCTCCAACCGGGTTCTATATGGTTGGTGAAAATACAAAAAAGAAAAAGGAACAACAAAAAAAATGACAGACTGGAATCCTTGAATCCTTTTCTTCATTATTTCCCCCTTGGCATCAGTTAGGTTAATTTACGACAGGCAGTCAGTGGATGGCGGTGGTGTGGTGTGACGGTGACTAAAGGCAGCCCCAATATTAGGAGGGTGTCTATGTTTACTTGGAGCAAATTAGCAAACTTGCTTGAAGCATTTTTTTTTGTAGGTATTCCTTGTTTGTTTTAATATGAAACATCATACAATCCTACCACACAGAGAGCAAATTAGAAGGAGCATTTTCCCCCTTCGACCAGGTGTTGTCAATTAAATTTGACATTGTAAAGGATGCAAGTAGAGAAGAGAGAATTGGCGTTATTAATTAAGCCTCTTCCGTTTCCTTCCCTTTAACTTGCTCATAACCCATCAAGTGTGTAAACAATTAACCATCAGACAAACATTTTGTGGAAAATTTAATAAAGCCAAAAGTTTTTCCTTCTAAAAGGAAAAAGTTTAGCTGCGTCCTTGTGACATAGGACATATGGAAGGAAGCTGGAGGAGAGTTGGCTCGTCGCTCCCAATATAAAATTCCCTAACTTGTGTTGTCTGCAATTGGTATTCACCTGAGTTTCTGTATTTTTTTTTTTGTTAGTAAGTTTGTCCTGTGTCCCTTTGATATACACTTTTTATATTATACAGCAAAAAAAAAAAAGTTAAAGTAAAATAGAGTCATAACTCAAAGAAGAGGAAAAAACTGTAACTGTTGTTGAAGACATATAAAGGAGGCTGGAGCTTTTTAGTTTTCTTTTCTCCAAATGTCCATCTTTTTCTTATTCTGTTTTCCAATTCACTTGAAATCCACTTCTTGGTTTGGTTATATATTTATTCTTTGTTGTTTCGGTCGTTGGCTGGCATATTTTTTTTATTTCCTCATTTTATTTTAAAAGATGCTGATCCTTTTGTGCTATTTCGGTTCTTTTTGTTCTTCTTCTATTTTTTATTTTTGGGAGACAGGAGAGAGTTGACAAATTTATGTGTTATTTTTTTTTTTGATTATTATTATTAAGCAAAAAGGAACTCTCGAAGTACCTCAAAGAAAAATAAAATGTTCTTTGATCAGAAAACAAACGGAAAAAATAGGTATTATGGATAAATTTGATTTTAAAATAAGGAAATAGGTTTTAAAGATGTTTTTTAATGTTTATCAGGAAGAACATTTTTATAGCAGAATGGTTCCTTTTGGGGACAAAAATGTGACTTATCGACTTTTTAAAGGAATGGTGATTTTATAATAAATCATGCTAAGCCATAAAGGGGATTCAATAATCAAAATCCGAATTGTATCCTTTAATATTTTTTGTCAATTTTGTATGTGTTTAAAGATAGCTTAATGCTCTGAGTGTCCTAAATCACCGCCGCCGTAGAAGGAAACTTTGAGTTTCTGAGGTAATTTGAAGTCGAACAATTTAAGAGGAAATTTTCTCGTTTTCGCTTCTTTTCGACTTTAATACAAAACGGTAGGGTGTGTAGGTTGGGCCAAGACTAGAAAAAGATTATAAGAGGTAGGAAAGGTATATATATTCTCCCCGTTTAGAATGGGAGCGGCAGTTTACCGCAAAGATTAACTGTTTAA
This sequence comes from Syrphus vitripennis, assembly GCA_958431115.1. Classification (NCBI taxonomy): domain Eukaryota; kingdom Metazoa; phylum Arthropoda; class Insecta; order Diptera; family Syrphidae; genus Syrphus; species Syrphus vitripennis. Next base: position 84,121,583 of record OY288108.1, read on the forward strand.
CTTTTCAATTTTAAGTTAAACTTTAAAAAACATATAAACATAAAAATATTTGGGATTATATTTCAAAGGATATAGTTACCAATCTAAAACAACAATACCAAATAGTACAGCAGGGTAGTCCTTAAAAAGGTGTTTTTTTTAAATATTGACTGCGTTGTTCCCCCAATTTGTTCTAAATATTCAAAACGTAATATTAGAAAAAAATTTGTAATCAGAAAAAATATTTACTAAAAGGCTGCCCTTTTTAAAAATCTTAATCATGTTTTCAAAGTTTCTTATTTGAATTTTGGTAATGTTTGTTAAACTGACCTAAATTTTTATCTGCTGTCAATAACTGCTGAGACAAATGGGCTTTTTATTTTCATTAAAGATCAAAAATCTGTATTTGAATAAAAATATGAATTAACATAAAAAATAAACAATTTTTTTTTTTGAAATATTAGTGCTTTGTTCTTAAATTAAAAATTGAAATAGAATGAAAATAGAATTCTTTTTTGTTTTATCTCAATTTAACCATTTTTCACACTTCATTTCATTAATATTTTTCAAACTAGATATTGAGAAATTTATAAAAAAATAAAACAATATTAGAATTTGGATTCCAACTTAATATTTTTGAATCAAATAGTTTTTTTTTTATGAAAATTGAACTACCAAAAAGAATTAGTGCCAATTAATTCTTTAGTACAAAAATGAAATCCATGATTAAGCTTCCATCTAAGATTTAAATTTTCGAGTTACATGGATCAAACTTAACCCACTGTAAACAAGCCCTTAAAAAAGTTTTTTTTTTTAATTTTGTATGATTTGAAACCAGTTACAATTTTTATGTCCAACGTTTTGAATTGAACAACAAGAGCTATAGGTGTATTTGTATTGAAATTAATTTTTGGATAAATCTCAATATTATACTTCCTGGAATTGTGGAGAGTGATTCTTAATCGTTTGAAAAAAAAAGTATAAAAGTATATAAAAAAAATATAAACATTCAAAACCTCGAGAAAAGTATGGACAAACATTTGAATTTCACCTGTCACAAAATGCATATTTAAATATGTATTTCTACTGACTTAAAAAAAAATGTATTTATTTATTATAAAGAAAAGAATCAACCCTAAATTATAAAAAGGCACCATCTAACATCTAACAGTTGTTTATTTTGCGACAAATTTGAATTTCGAGGTATCTAAACTTTCCTTTGTTTTTCATATACAAAAGACAAAGGTTTTTCATATGCGAAGAACTTTCACGCAAATGTCATTTAAGCTCAGGCACAAATCTACTTAGTCTATACCAAAACCATTTGTTCAGCTTTTCTGGGATATTTTCATGGGGCATTGTTTAAGATAAAAATTTCCCATTTTCCGTTTAAAAAAACCCGAAACTGGTTTGTGAAAACAATTAGTAAATCTTGCAACCATTTGAATCTGTCATAAAAAAACTGGTATACAAAAAAAATGAGTTCAAAATTAATTAATTAGAAACGATGGAATCAAATATATAGTACGTAGATAGTTATAGAAATATGCAAAATATATGAAACTAACTACTTCCAAAAAAAGAATGAAGCGTATTCAGCCAAGGACAAGTGCAATATTTAGAGTTAAAAAATAGGGTCCATACTCCCCCTGTTGTTAATCCTATCTAGTTAACACTGATTAATCGAGTGTTTTTTTATAAATAAAAATGCTCAAACGACTGAAATCTATTTTTTTTTTATTTTTTCTTTAGCAATCTCAAAAAGAAGTTTATATAAAAAAATTAAAAAATTTCTTTTCTTATACAAAAGTTATTTTTTAAAGTTTGTTTCCATTTTTACCGCGTTGTGTCACGAAATTTTGTTAGAATTCAGCAACTCCAAAAAGATAATGCAGTGAAAAAATCCAAAATACGCCACAGCTTGCATCAAAAAAATACAAAAATGCAAGACGTTCGCCCTAAATCATTAATGGAAGTTTAAATATCAGTTTTCAATAATTCCTATGTTTAGACATTTTTGTCGTCAAAATTCAACAAGTGAGCAGTTTTGATTGACTAGTTTCAGAGTGGTCTCCCATCAAATTCGTAAATCATGCGGTCTTTCCGATATCCCCCTTTATTTCTTTATTGATAATACTAAAACAACTAACCGGCCCTAAATATCATTAAACTGATATCATTTTTAACTGACGCAGTCAAAAAACTGGCCTATACAAGTGTTATTTAGATGATATGTATATCTCTGATCTTTTGCTATCAACCTTAACCAATTCTAAATAGCCTTACTTAAATTTTCGAAACAGATTGAAGAAAACAATTTAAAAAAATTATCTTGTTATCGTGCTTTTTTTAAGTTATAATAATTGAATTTAAATATTTTTGATTGTTAATGTAAAAAAAGCATTCAAACATACATATTGATAAAGTTATCAACAAGCCTTAAGTTAGATATAAAGTTTGATGGTAATTATATTTTAAACATTGTGTTATTTTTTGTAAAACAAGTTATGGAGATATGATGTTGTCATGGTTATTTCCAATTTAATATCACTTAATCGGAAATGGGCACTGATGGATAACAGTCATGCTTTTGACTCTTTTGAAAACGCTGAAGGTCATGTTGACCAGGTATTTAAAAAAAACTGATAACGTAGTTCGGTTAGGTACAGTTGTGCATTAATAGTTTAGTCATGATGACTTCAAAAAACGACGGACAGCTTTTCAAAACTTCCCTGTAAGTCACGTGCTAACTATTGATAGTAAAGTTTTTTTTTGTTTTTGCTGTAGATAAAAACTATGTATGTATCTACACACTTAAGTGATTGAGTCGAAGAAGGATTTAACTCTTCAACTCAAGACAGGTTAAAAAAAAAGCATACAAAAATCAAAATGAAAGATGCCAAATATTAAAATATATTAACAGGGTTTTTTTAATTTAAATTTTGATACATTAAATGTCTTAAGAATTTCTAGAAAAAGTATGAAAGTTTTAAGGTACAAAAGTTAAAAAAAAAATTCAAATTAATTTATTTAACCGTATTTCAAATATTGAGTTTTCAAAAAACAATCCGAAAATCCATAAAAAAAATATTTGGGAAATTGTGATACGCAGTATTATTGAAACAATTACGCCTCAATATGAACTGTCCCAGTATAAACTGTCTTGAATGAAGTTTAAACATACATATGTTATTGGGTAGGTAGACCCAATAACTTATTGAATATTTCTTCTTAAATCAAATGAATTGTTATTATTGGCGTCATTGGCGTCAATTATTTTGGATTACCAAGGAATTTCAAAACAAAATGTATTTTGATACAAAATTAATAGTGCTAAATGTCGAAATAAAAATTTAAAAACAAAAAAAATTGGGAAAACAAATTTACAAAATATAATCTCTAAAATAATTTTTTTCAAAAACAGCAAGTTTTTCGACAAAAAAATGTTTGTCCTGTTGTGAAAAGAAAATGGTTAAAAAATGGCTTAAAAAATATATATTCCTGGAAAAAATTGTTAAAATAAAATAATTTCAACAAAAAAAATGCGCAAAAAAAAGTTGGAACAAAAATTTGTCAGTAAACAATCAATTGGAGTTTTTGAACCACCAGTACAAAAATTTTTCAAAGAATGTAAAAAAAAACGTTGTGGAAAAAAATGTTTGGAAAAAAAAATTAAAAACAATATTTTGTTTAATAAATTTGTCAAAAGAAGATTTTTTTTGATTCGTGAGAATAAAAATTGGTCAAAAATTAGATTGTGAAAAAGGCTAAAAAAGTAGTTGAAAAAATCGTCAGAAAACTGAAAGAGCCGTTTTAGAAATAATTAAGTTTAGCTTTAATGGTCTTACGATATGCATAGTTACTGCTGTTTTTGGAACTAAACCAATTTTCAACTAAGCATCTAGGGAATAACCTAAAAAGCTTAAGTTTCAAGTTTGAATAAAATTGCTTCAGTAGTTCAGGCTGTAGATTAAATTACAGACAGACAAACCCCCTGACATTGTCAAGATTCAAAATCACTCAAATCCCTATTAAAAAATTTGATGTGGTTCCATATGCGAGTTCCTCCTTCTGATGAGTTTTCCTGGATTCAAATATAAATATATAATTCACACCAGTCACACCCCTTCATCTCACCTAAGAACAAAATTTTAAATTAAAACTTATATTATCTATTCCTACCAACAACAACAACAAAAAAAAACTTAAAAGTCTTAAATAAACCACGATCTGGTGGCTATGCAAATATTATCAACATTGTCTGTCTAATGAATTTCTCGAACTCTTTAAATATTCATTTTGACAATCTCTCCCCCAGCTATGTACATATACTATGGCAGCCAAACATCTAATATCCCGAGATGTCTGCTTAGCTTCCTTAAAATAGAGGTACCTATGTAAATAAAAACCAACCCCATCATTTTTTGAAGCAAGTGATGTGGTATATCTACTAAAGTTGCTCCCCCCCATTTAAAAACCACTTCAATTTTCATACAGAAGTCCATGCGTCAATTTAAAATGAATTTCAAATATTTATTTGTTTTAATCTCACACTTTTACCATTAATAGGTACGAGTTTATGATGGGAAAGGACATTAAACCAAGACAAAAAAGAACAATTTTAATCCTTTTTATGTTTAAATAGGATGATAGATATAGAATTTACCATCACATCCTCATCAAATTGAAATGACCTCAAACCTTATGCTGTCTGGTTTTTATAGCTTACATAGCTTTATGCAAATTTTTAAAAACCTTTACGTCTCCCCATTTTTATCGACTATTTAATGGTTTTAATTGATCCCTAACCTTATGTCGACTCTGTTTATAAAAAAGGTTTTATTTTTTGAAGCGAGGAAATGGACTTTTTAATGGTCGATTGACAAGGGGGATTACCCATTATATTCTGAAGCATGTTGAAGTTTTTTTTTATTTTTTGTTTTAGAAGTTTTAAAAGTAAATTCATATGAATAAAGGTTTGAAATAAGGCCGTGTTTAATAAACCACGAACGAAAAATTAATCTAAGCCGTGCGCCCAATACAATTTTTTTTTTGGATGTTTGACTTTATGTCACTTTACAAAAGCGATATAGAGCCAAATTATGGACCTACAGATTTTTAAAATCCAGAATATTGGATTTATAGCATTTTGAAATAACCAAAAACCCATTTAGTGCCAAATTAAAAAAAAAACATTAAGCAGCAGCCTCAGCAACTGTACAAAGTGACCCAAAAAAATAGAAAATATAAATAATTTTAATTTTTTCAAATAAGTAATATTTATTTTACTTAAGATATCTCTGATTTATCACAGCTCTGCTTGGCTGAAGTTTAAATCCATCTCAGGTGGTTAGAGAAAAAAAAATTGAAATTTTTTGTTTTTTTTTTTGTATAAAACTTGAATTTTTTTTAATGTGTCAATAACTTTCAAATCTAAAATGTAAGGCCCGAAAAATAGAGGTAGTGTCCTGTGATAGGTTTTTAAAAAGTGTGTGTTTTCAAGATATTTTTTAAATCGTGAAAATTTTAAGTTGAGTTTCATGTTAATCTGAATTTTAATTTGTCATTTTATGATTTGTGATGTGTCCTCGTATCATGTTAATTTTGTGATCATTTCGTGATATTTGAATTTTTTTTATAGTACTTTCCATAAATATATTTTTTAATTCTTTTAAAATTTTAGTTAGATTTATTTGTTTTCACAACAAGGAAACTATGATGGGTATGCAGCAATTTAAAACTGCAAGAAACATTGAAAAGAGTCCAATTGAAGATGTAAAGAATACATTTTCGCCTTTCAAAAATGATTTTAAGATATTATGACTCAAGCTTGAAGCAGCGAAGAATCTTTTTTTAAAGTTAATGGCTTAATAGTTCTAGGGATTTCGAAAATGAGAGTATTTTTAAAATATTTAGTACGCAAGTTTTTAGTATTTAATTTCATGTACTCATAAAAACAAACATTCCATAAAAAAAATATTCACTGGTTTTCGAAATATTGAGTTTAACAATTTTTTTTTTCAAAATCCAAGAATTATTTTTTTTTGAAAATTTGTACACGGGATAGTTTTAGGATTACATATATAGCACCTCTTTCATAAAAAGTTGTATTGTAAGCCGCTTAACCGTTTACTAGAAAATAAAAAAAGAATTTCCAAAATTTTTTGAAGTTACTTTCAAAACTCCACTCAAAAAATTTCATCAAAATCTGTAGAACCGTTTTCGAGATAAATATATTTTTTATATGACAAGTAGGTACCGTTATATTAGGAGCTAAACCGAAAAATGTAAATGTCCAGGAATGACGATAATCCCTTCAGTATTGTGGAGTGTTTTTCGAGGTACAGACAGACAAAATGGCTCGACCCACTTTTATCACTTTCTCATCTTTCTTTCATCGTAATCTCAGGATTGATTAATATCTCGTTATCGATTTCTTTCGTATCGAAAAATTGCCTATAGTAACTTTACTCGCAAGTAAAAATTCATAGACCCTCAACATTTTAATTTATTGTTGTCATAAAAACTTTTACTAAAATCATTTTCAGTCAACCATTTTTCGCGGTAATTTTTCGACCAATTCAGAAAGCAAAGTGTTAGCTCGGCAATAGGTTGTTCCTGAGGTTTTTACTATCGAAAAATTGGAAATCATACAAAAAAGTGGGGGTTTTAGTGGGAGCATGGAGTGAGAGAGTTGACATATATTTTTGGATTGGTCTCAGAAGCTATAATGCAAAACTTGTAGTTCACATTTTTAACAGCTAATTTTTAAAGGAAAAGTTGTGAGCCAATTCTTGAGACCAAGTCGTGCATTTTATTTTTAAAGAAAATCTAGATTGTTGAAATTTAAAAACACGCATCAACAAAATCTTTTATCTACACAATTATTATTATTAAATAATTGTTTTTGAATCAAAATAATCTATAAGATCCTAGCAAATCTTCTGATATCCTTAAAGTAAATATTTTATAACGTCCCATGAATTTTATGGGTAAATCCCACTATGTGGTTTAGTGAAGTTTCAACATTTAAACATAGCCATGAACATATTTGCAGAATTCCCCAAAAGATTGCTCAAAGAATTGCTTTAAATGTTTTTTTGTTTTAATCTAAAATACCTTAAGATTATCTGTGAGTCAACTGAATAGTCAAAAACCTTATCATTTTTTCAACAAACGATTATTCGTAATCATCATTTATTTGTTCATTTCAACAAAAACAACCGCAAACAACAATTTTCAGGTCACATGTTTTTTTTCTCAGTTGTCATCTGGTGGGGGGATACACTTTTTTGGCTCATCTTCACCACCTCCTCCACCAATGATTCCAATAATATCAGCCAAAGTATAACCTTCCATAGCTTCATTTACATTTTTCAGCGTATATTCTTCGATAGTATTTGTAATGATTTCCTCATTGTCATTAACTGCTAGCGAAATAAATTCCTCCAACAATTCATTCATCTTTCTGTTGCCAAATCCTTCTCCGAGAATTCCCTCAATCTTTGAATCAACATCTCCAAGTAATATAACAATTTTGCAAGACTTCAGCTTAATGCCTGACAAGATTGAGTACTTGATAGTACCACTGATTTCTAAATTCTTCAATTCCATTGACATATCGCCTTTTCCTTTGATTTCTAGAGTGAATCCAAAAGCTTTTGCTAGAGTTTCCAGATCATACAAGCTCTTGACCAAAATGCTAGGGAAATTCAATTTAAAGGTGATCTTGCTGAAGATAACATTGATCTTAAGGTCGACTATTTCGAATTTATCAAGGCCGTCAATGCGTGCTTCGTTGACTTCTCCATCAATGCTTCAAAGAAACAAAATTGAAAATTGTTAAAATTGTATGCTTATTTAGAGCAATAATAATCGCAGATATCAGACCTTATGGTTTCAGTTTTAATAGCCATTTCCTTGTGTTGAATCTTCAATGGAGCAAGTGGTGGAACACCATATTCAGGGAAACCACATGCCATTTGTTCACGGAGCTTTTCCAAAGCATCAATTGCTTGACTAGAAATACTTCGTCCCAAAGCTTAGCAAACGAATAAAAAAATCCATCTTTATTTACACATTTCGAATTTTTTCTAGTCAAAAAAATTAATTGTGATATTACCTCCACGCCCTTCAATCGTTTCGCCCGATACAGCTATGGCGCTGATCGCCAAAACAATAAATATTGAAAGTTTCATGTTCTTGAAGAATATGTACTAACCTTTGTTGTTGAAGGAACTGAGACTTTTATAGAAAATATTTGTCGAATCTTATCAATAGATTTGGAAATTATCAGTCGGATTATTGCTGATTTGGCTATAAATCGGAATTGTTATAAAGTTAATTTATATATGGCACTCTGTTATATTAGAAGCATGCTTCTGATAGGCAGGTGTTTTATGGTGGGTATTGGTGTGGGATAACTTTTTTCAAGATGTAAACATCGTAAGTAAAACAAATAGGAGATATTTTAAAAATAGATGGTCTTGAAACAATATAATGGATTTTAATAATTTGAGAAATGGTGTACAAGGTTTTGCTAATTGGCTCCAAGAAAGAGTACTTTGAAGCTTATATTTATTTGGTTAAGGGGCTATAGTCAAAAAACAACAAATAGCTACCTCATTTTATAAGTGTTGTGACCAAGACCAAATTATGATCTGATTTATATGTCCTCAAGAACGTGAACAAGCCCTCCTACACGAAGAGGACCAGCTGTCAAATGTCATGTTCGTTTTCGTAAATGAGACGGACATTCAATTTGCATTCTTTTCCGAGCTGAGCACGTGCCATATAATCAATTGATCTCATTTCTAATATTTTAATATCTTGAATTCATTTTATTCATTGTAATAATTATCTTTAAATAAACTTGCATAGTTTGTAAACTTTAACTTTGTATTTGAATTAGTAAATCTAGTTAATATCAAACTAAAACAAACTGAGGATATAATAATAAAGAACATTTTAAGTAAATATTATAATGTTCCCAAACGTTTGCCGAGAGTTTTAGTCGTCAAAAAGTTACGAACAATGTTTTTATTTTACTCTGCTAAAGCTTGTTTTCTGTAGGGCTGTCGTGCATGGAGATCTGGGTTTGATGTCCAGCCTCGTCCATCTGAAAACAGAAATGTTTTTTTTTCACGAGCTACTGCCTCATCCAAGAAATTAATTCTCCTAGAGTATTATCAGTTTATCACATATCAATGGAAAACATCTTGAAGATTTTCTGACCCAACCGTATCTACTATAATGCATTCATATGAAAACAAGTCAGGAACTATTCACCACTTTCACACGAAGACGTTAGCGGCAGTAAATTGGCCAAATGCTTTGAAACTGTGAAGAGTGAAATGCGAGCCAAGCCATGCAATGTAATTTTCTTACACGGACATGACGAAAAGTGGATTGACCTAGAAGTACTTGGTGAAGAACGTTTGAAAAGGAATCATTACAAGGAGAAGAGTTGGAGAGAGTTGAAAGACATCGTCAGAAACCGTATCCGATGGCCGGCAAGGAACCTCACGGACGTTGTAGATCTGAACACCTAAGCCAAAAATTGGTATTTTGAATTTTAATCTGGATAGTAAAAGGCAAAAACACCTACATATTTACTGTGTACGCGGCTCATTAGGTAAAGATAAATATAATCTGAGAGTAGTAATATTATTTTAGTAACTTTAAGTGTTGAACTAGTTAAGGGACCACTACAGAAAAAAAGGATTAAAACAGATCTATTCACCACTGTTAATTAAAGTCAACATTTGAAAAATATCAACTGGAAGAAATCCTTTTTTGTATAAGAAATGATATTATACAAACATACCAAAAATAAAACCTTATTCTTTTTGTTCACGTTACATTTTTGATTTATTATTAATTAAAAAATAAAAAAGTTTCTATAAAATAAATAATATTCCAAACAATATCTTTTTTTTCATTTCAAGTAAGCTTTTATGTTCCAATTTATTTGCTAGATGTTTTGAAATACGAGTTACCAAATATTAATATGTATGTACGTAGTATGCATTAGTTTATTATTACTGACATGGATAATTTAATAACTCTTTGAAAATATAATTCTAATATTCGCAAGTAAAAACTAAAATGTATTTAGCTAAAATCGGTCAAAAATACGATTGCATATAAAAAAGAATAAATCAAGCATTGATTTCGGCTGGAATGCAGATGATCTTCTAAAACTGAATGTTACTATTTACATTTTTAAAAAATTAATAATTTTGCTTTAAGTCTTTTCATTATTTATTAAAAATCCATCAAATCTTTCCGAACCACTTCAAATTTGAGCCACTTGCCAGGGGTATTACAACATCAACAAATATTTTGATCGATAATGGTCATTTTTTGCCAAGTGGAAGTTGAAAAACCTCATCAAGATTTAAATCTACGTAAAAATCAAATTATTCCATTATTTTGTAACACATAAAGGATTGCACCAGATTGTACGTTTTTGATGCTATCTCAAAAAAATATGAGGTTAACCAATTTATTCTTTACTTCAATAGGGGTAGTATGTTCGGTCGCCAGGCAAACATGTTTTTCGTTTTAAAGTATTTTGCAAGTTACAAACAAGTTAAACACAAATTTTAAAATGCTTATAAAAAAATTTGTTCTCAAAATAAAATAAAATTTAAAAAAAAATGCCAGAGAAAACGTCAGAAAAAATATTTCATCCTCAAAGAAAAAAAGTTGTCAACATTTTTTGAACAGTGATAATAAAAATTGGTCACTAACTACATTGCGAAAAAAAGTTTGTCTCTATCAAAAAAAAAAAAATGCAAGAAACAACCAAGTTAAATTTTTTAAAACTCCGAGAGTAAAAATTTGTCAAAACGTAAATTTGAATAAAGGCTTTTGGAAAAAAAATTTTCAAAAAAATTACGAAAAAACTCGAAAAAAGGTTCTAGTTTTTTTTCGAAAAATTTGTTCATCCAATATAAAATTGATTAACAAAAATAAAATTGTTTTAAAATAATATTTTTCAATAAAAGTTCTGTCAGCAAAAATCCGTGTATCAAGTCATTCAGCTCATCATTGTTGTGCGTAACTATATAATTATTATTTTATTGATTTTTATATGAATCCAAAACGTGCCCAAAATTACTTTTATATCTCAAAAGAAACCAATTATTTTTTTTTTAAGGTAACAAACCATTTTGAAGTTCATTGATCTAGGCTCAGGAGTAATTTAATTTTGTTTCGAAACTAATCTTAAAGAAATTAATCTTTTTAATAAAGTATAATTTTAATAAAATTATCTCAGTTTATAATCTAAGAATTGAATATTTTTATAATTTGTTTTTTTTTTCTTTTGTTATTTGTTTCAATTTATTAAAAAATTGTTGTTTATAGTCTAGGCACAGCTATTATAGGTGAATGCAGCAAAGCTTTTTTTGAATATATGTATAGACCAAGTTTAAATCACTAAAGAACTATGCAGGATTACTTTAAGTTGCTTTTGCTATTTTGACAAAATATTATTTCTTTTATTTTTAAATTTGTTTCTGAATCCGATTCAATCAGATGAGCACAGTTGTCATAAATTTAAGGTCTAAATGCAATTAAACGAAAAAATGTCGCAAAAACCATATATAAAATCGAACATGTAATGCACAAAATTTTTTGATTCTTAAATCAAGGAAGTGCGAAATTTGAATGTCCTAGTTTTGCTAAATACATTTTACAAATTTACCTATTGAAAATACTGAAAAGTTATTAAATTGAGTTGCCATTAGTTAGCCGTTAATGAATTTAAATACCTAACTTCAATTTTGTGGTTTAATGTTTCTATGTCTTCATTTGAAGTTAACAATACGTCCTTTTTTTATATTAATTTTTTTATTATTTATCAATTCTCTATTAATAAATATGAAACTGATTAACTATTGTTTAACAAAAACGTATAAAAACCAATAAAAAAATCCGCATTAGACCGTATTTTCGAGAAGGGATATTGTTAACGAATCAGTACAACCGAAGGAAACAGAAAATTGATCTACAAATTTGAAACTGTCACAACTAATTAACGACTAATTAGACATAAATTTATCTACCTAACCACTTTTTGACCGTGACAAGCTGCTTAACACTCATTAATTGAAAAAATAAAAAAATAATCTATGACCTTGAGGGTTACCCATTATTAAAATCTTTCATATCAGAAAAATTATAAACAATTTTTGATTTATGATTGAATCTTTGACATGCATTTCAAAAAGTAATAAAAACAATCAAAAATTTAAAGCCTTTAACTTGATTTCTTGGGGGGTAATAATATATGTTGGTATTAAAATTGTTTTTTTTTTCTGATTAAGTTAAATTATTTGCTTTGTGACACGAATCAACACAAAATAAACAGTAATAATAAAATGTCCAAAAATGGGGAAAATGATAAGATTTTAAAAACAATCAACAAAAATATTGATATATATCAGAAAATTCTATAAAAGGTCGCAACTCTGCTGGAGATTCTATTAGTGTAAAATTTTAAACTCAGTTATGAAAAAGTTATTTAAAACCCTCTTGGTCGTACTTGCTGTCTCAGCCGTCTCAACAGCTAACAGTTTTTCCAAGAAATTCTTCAATGCTATTGAAAATCTGGAAAAAGTTTCAGAAAGAGCCCCTAGTTTCAACAAACCCTTGTTGGAAGAAGTCTCAGGCCGTGGCTGGATCTTGAATAAAGAAGGAAAGAAGGCATTAGAAAATTTAATCCTAACCCTGCCATGTGGATGGCCAGAGTACGGAATTCCACCTCTTGCTCCATATACCAATGAAGAATTAACTATTAATTTCAATAAGAATTCTATTAAGTGAGTTTTAGAAGAGTCTTTCCCAAAATAAACTAAAGCTATTTTCCGTTTTCTTCTAGAACTTCCACTAAATTGATTCGTTTTCGAGTTGATGGCTTGGACAACTTACTGATCAACAAACTAAATATAAAATATGTGTTTGGTAAAAAGGTCAAGTACTCTATAACTTGGCCAAAAATCATCCTATCTGGCAAAATTGACACTAAGATATTGGTGAATCTCATGGAGGAATACGGTATCAATATCCATTATGATGGTGAGGGAAATTTTGAACTAATTCTGGAAAACATAACTTTCGAGGGCTCATTCAGATACAAAGTTCCCTTAATGTTTGGAAGTGTGAAGATCTATGATTTCATATCAATAGTTTCCTTGGAAAATGTTGTATCAAACATTGAATTTACTGGAACTATCGATAAACTCAATGAGTTACTGAACAATCAAATCGAGGATTATTTGTGGAGATATGTAAAATTCAATACGAACCCCATAAGTGTATATATTGAAGAGAATGTTGTGGATGTGATCAATGAAAAGATGAAAGGACACAAAATTTGGTATTTAATTGGTAAATTGGGTGGAAGTAGTAAGATTTGTTATCCACCACCAATTCCATGGGAAGTGGCAAGTGATAAGGAAGTTTCGTGATAGAATAAAAATTAAGATAGCTGAGTTTTTATGAGTGTGTTTGTTTTATCTAACTTTAGTGCCGATTGCAGAATTCCCAATTCTTCATTTGTTTTGAATTGGAGTGTAGTGTATTCTTTTTTTTGCATTATAACTGAGTAAATAGAATAGAAACAATGTGTTTCTATTCGCGGCGGCGTTATAGATTTCTAAAATCACTTGTTTCACCAAGCCGATGTAGCAGTGTTCTGGGTAATTTTTGCCCGATATTTGAAGCACCAATACTTTCTTTTGCGATTTCTGATCGTCGCACTCGTGCGAATCGTCCTACTGGAACGTCCTTGTCTAATAACACACTGCGTATTTTTATGCAATTGAATCAGACTTGCAACTTTTTTAAACTGAACTTACTTCTCCTTAGCTTTAATGGAATTTACTCTTTACTCATTGAAAGAGGGCTAACTTCATTTAATAACCTTGCTTCCAATTTGACTCCCCACCATAAATACTATCCTTACCTACATAATGTGCATTTTTTTGTGTAAGCAATGTAAGGAATGTGAATTACAATGAAAGTATTTTTTTTTTTTGAAATTTTGAGTTTTAGTATCGTAAATAAATATTCGAAGGGAATTTGCTTTCATTTTAATTTGTAGGCTAAAAATCGTATATTGACGATATCCGTTGCGGATCCTGTTTCCTTAACTGAAATTATTCAGCAGATCAGCTAAAGGTACATAGAGAACAACTCTCTTTTCTGCAGACTGTTGATGGTGAAGTTGATTTACTTCTTGTAATTTATACCAGCCTTCTTTTTTCCTTCTTATACATCAAACCCTTGTACAAATTTCACCAGTATATAGAATAAGTAACCCTACGAACTAACTCCCAAAGGAACTGACTCCCAAAGGAACTAACTCCCAATAAGTAACCTTAGTAGAAACACCCCTTTATTCCACTTTCGTCTTGAACAGACATTTCCATTGCATCAGCAAATGAATTTTTAGCAACCAATAAAAACAAACATTAATTGTATGCACTTTTATTCAATCAACAAATATTTCACCAAGAATCTGTTAGTCCAATAACTATGTCTCATTATCCAAATAACAGAGACCATAAAGTTTTTCCATCTAATTTCTTATTAGCCAATGGAATCAAGAAGTCCTTGATCATGTTGTTTATCATCTCCTGATTCGAACTTACAAATTTGACTGCAAATTTCTCCAGCTCATCATTGATCACATTATTAAATATACTCTTACCAGCCAATCCAACGATATTTGTTAGAACATTCTCCAAAGCAACAGTTCCTTCAAAATTGTAAATCGAAATACTTCCATGCACAAATGGCATTGTGTACTTGAAATAACCTTCAAATGTTAAATTCTCTAGTACAATTTCAAAATTTCCCTTGGCATAATGACGAACTTCTATTCCGAATTCTTTGATCAAATCGAACGTAGAATCACTGATATATTTACCACTGGCAATGATTTTTGGAAATGTAAAGTTATACTGGATGTTTTGACTGAAGACGTAGTTGATTTGAAAGTAATTTATCAGCAAATCATCTAATCCTTCAATGTGAATGTTTTCGAAATCAGCATTTATTCTAAAAGAAAATTGGATTTTTTTTTGTAACTTATTTGCTGTCGTGTTGGATGTACTTACTCAGCAAATGACTGTTTAATTTGATACTCAAATTGTTCCTTTACATATGGAGCTAGAGCAGGAATTCCAAGTTCTGGAAATCCGTCTGGCATTCGATTCAGAATATTTTTGATAGCTTTTTCGCCCCTCGAACTAAGACTTCTTCCTTTGATACTTCGGCCTAGAAATTGTTGGTTTGTAAATGCCTCCTTTGAAATATCAAAACATAATATTGTTTAATGTTTACCTTCTATAAATATGCCTTCCTTATGAATTTCGTCCTTGATTTCCAAAAGGTTTAAGGGATTTTTTGGAATAATATCATTCGGCAATCTAGCAGCACTTGTGAGAGCTAACGCAGCTAACAATACTAAAATTAATGATTTCATTTTGAAGTTCCGTCGAAAAATAAATGGTACTTGCTGAGGTGTTCAATCTTTTATAATAACTGACATTGATTTGTTCACCTATATCTACAAATGTTAGCATTTTTTTAAGTAAATTAAATTAAGATAGATAGTAAAAGTATTCTTTTTCAAAGTCAAATCACTGTCTTATCGCTTAGGCACAAATATCTTAAAACCGATAAGATTTTAAAACTAATAAGAAATATTCAATTTAGATATAAAAAAAATGATAAAATAAATTAGGACTTGCAATTGACCTAAATTTTCTTAGTACGCCTATACTTTAAATAAAGCATAAAAGGATTGACTACTGCTATTCAAATCTATTCAAATGCTTGGAAAGAATTGTAAATAAATTAGTTTATTATTTGTGCAAGCTATTTCAACGAAGGAGATGGTGCACTTTGCACTATGGAAATGGGTGTCAAATGAAAAGTTAGGTTGGCAGAGTTGGGCATGTGGAAAGAAGGTGAGGAATTGTTTCTCTCTTCTCTTCATCCATATAGCTTCTGTAGAAATTATTTGCATACATGCCAATAGCGTCGCGTGTCGCAGTTTCCAGTTATTATACCAATTACTAGGCTAATGCGCAATCTGTTTTTAACCATCCATGCTTTACAAGTACTAGAATGCAATTCATTTCTAAATTAACCAGCTTCAAACATCCCAAAAACACCTCAGACAATTTTGGAAGTATTTAACCCATTTTGGAGAGATTTGAGTGAAATAAAGTCCCGCGACGAAACTTAATTTTACGAGACCAATACCGAGACGAGACTGAAATCTTTCGATTTTAACAATATGTACTTACAAAAATCTCGCTGATCTCGTCCATCGTCCAAACTTCAACTTTTACCTCTTCAATTTCTTCAGCATTTTTGTAATCGATATAGTCGTTAGCTTAGCATCTTGTCAATACTGAGAACCCTGTTCAAAGGGTAATAGCACACGACGACGTTACACTAGGCATGTGTAAACTCCTAGATGAAGCAAATGGAATGGTATCTGCATTTAGTTAGCCTCAAGCATGCAATCCAAAATCGGGGGACCTGTCGACGTTTTCTGAGATCAACCCGGCGAACACCACAAGTAGAGCCTCAGGGTAAAGTATATGTAGTAGAGTGAGAGGGTTGTTGATAATGATAGACGCCGCCGCCGGTAAATGAAAAAGAAAAATTGTCACGGTAGATATAGATAGTGAAGTTCAACACCATTTAATGCCAAGTGAACTTTTTTATGGGGGCTTTGGAGTAATCGACAGATCCTCCCATAGCTTCTGTCTTTTTTTTTACGCTTCTAAATCTAATCCAATTTCTTCTTTTTTATCATATTACGTTTTCCCGCTTTTAAATCGATGAGTCACTCCCACTTCAAAGCTTTTTAAAAGCAAAAGCTTCAATCCTGTTAAAAAAAATAGCTGGTTCCGCCACCTTCGGTAGTATCTTTATATCTGAAGAATTTTGAATGTGGTCTCAATCGCGTCGAGCAATGGGAAAATAAAAGTAGAAATAACATTCCAAAAATTTCGGGATTTATTAAAATAAATGAGTTGGCTCGACAAGGCTCGGCCTCACCTGGTGCTGAGAGGGGACGGATTTTCTCGATTTTTATCGATGAATCCAACCTTAGGTGGAACAAGCTTACAAATTGTGTCATATCAAGAAAGATTTGGCCTTCCTATAACCATTCTCGTTCTAAAGATCTATTATGTAGACCCAGGCACGACATAGCTAGGATCACAGCAATTTGTACTGGGCACTGGCCCATAGAGGAGCATGCTAGGGAATTCCCTACAACTCTCACTGTCGGAGCTGTGGAGACCCACAAGAAAAAGAAACAGTGGTTCATTTTCTCTGCAACTGTCCCGCCTTAGCCCATTCTAGATTGACTTCCTTTAGGAAGGCATTCCTTGATGACCCAAGTGAGCTTTCAGAGAAGAAAATCAAAGATTTGATTATCTTTCTGAATGCGACGAAATGGCTTTAATAAAAGTTCTTTGAAGTCTAAAAAACAATATAATTCCATTCAAAATCCCTACTAGGTTGACACGAGTAAATGGTATCAAAACGGCGCTTCCCAGCGCTAATTGAGTCGCAAGGCTAGCAAGGGCTAGCGGCTACCTATACCTACCTACCTTAAAATAAACTCCCAACTTCTGAGATTATAAATAAGCCCATCACCAAAATTGGCCGTGCATTCAAAGGAGCAAGTGAAATTTTCAGCTGATGCAGATAGATTCTGTGTCAGTTAATTACTGATCGAGTCCATAGTAAAAAAATAAAACAATTCAATAAATCAACCTTTATTTCTTGTTTTCGAGTTGACAAAAAATATAACATATTATGTACATAGCCTACTCGAAAGAATTCTGTACAACTCCTAAAATTGAATCCAACATTTTGCACTTGTACTTATGAGATTTTGAAATTTAAAATTAAGTTCCAATTCTCACCATGGATACGGTGGTGGATAGCATATTTTACCTTTCTGACCAAATAACGATTTGAAAAATGTCCACATATTGCGCCCCTCTAGTTTCTGATTTATAAAGGGAACTAGCACCTCTCCAAGTTTCTCACTGATTTCATACTGATACGAATTGACAATATGCATTGCAATCTCTTCGATCTTGTCGTTAAGCAATCGATTTAGCTTTCCATTACCACCAATACCACCGATCTTCGATACCACATTTCCCAACCATACAGATATATCAAAATTATAGATTTCAGTGTGTCCCGAGATTAATGGCATGTCGTACTTGAAAGAACCTCTAAAATTGAGATTTTCCAGCATGAATTCGAAGTCTCCGTGGCCATCGTATTTCAAACTAACTCCGTATTTTCTGAGAGCATCAATTAAAACATCGGTGATGTACTTTCCACTGACAATTATTTTCGGAAAGGTCAAGTTGAATTTGACATGTTTCCTAAACATGTAACTAACTTTTAGTCTTTCAATGAGCATTATGTCCAGTCCATCGATTCGAAAGTATTCGAATTTTTGTGAAAGTCTTAAAATATTGAATTGTTTGTTAAGATATTTTTCTTTTCTTATAGATGCATGGATTAAACCTACTTAAAAACTGATTTCTTGACTTCGAAGTCCATTTCTTTTTTAGCAAACGGAGCTAATGGGGGGATTCCAGCCTCTGGCCATCCACACGGCAGGTGGTTGATGAAGTTTTCAACCATATTCTTTCCATTTGCACTGAGAATTGCCTTCCTTCCTTGGATAGGTATTGTTGCTAAAATGAGGATGTTTTAGTCAGAATTTTTGGTCAAAGAAACTCGGTCGTGGGGAGGAGTCAGTTGGAACGGATAATTCTCCAATGTTATACGAATCGTGGAATCTTCATTATAAACAGTAGAATTCTATGAACCGAAATCGAAGAACTTTCCGTCCCAACGAATTCCTCCCAAAGTATAACTTCATCTTTGCACCTACTTTTATTGGAAATCCTTTTTTCGGTGACATCTTTGAAATGTAAAGCTGTAACACGATTTCTTATTTGAACGTTATCATTTGGAAAGCTAACAGCTGTTTGAGCTAACGCCACACAAATAATTATAAGCACAAGTTTCATACTTCGACTCGAAAAACAACTGATCGAAATAATAATTATTTGAGATCCTTTTATAAACATCGTGTTATCAATTGAAAGTATCTTATCCGTGATTTACTTTTTAGAAGAGGTTTGTTTTCTATAGATTCGGATTAAATTTTGTTGTTTCTATATGCCAAAAAAGCAACAGTTGATCAAGTCAATATTTTAAGTTAGTTAATCTAATCTTTAACCTCAAGTTGAAATAATTTTAAAATGTTGTACATGAGAATCAGTCTAAGTGATCTTTGTATATGATTGTACAATTTTTACGCATTTTAGTGGAATCACTTGGTATGATTGTGTTAAAAATTAAATATTATTCATTTCTATAAATATATGTAATGAGAAATGTTGCTCTTAAGAAATTTTTATTTAAAATTGATTGAGATACTATTACAGCAAAGCAAAATAGTGAACAATATGTACTTCTTCTTCTACTTCGACTTTTACTTGTCAAAAACTTCTGTTTCTTAGCTTTGCTGCTTATTCTACATTTATTTCTTCACATACTATTATATCTCTGACATATCTCCTTCTTCTGTTATACTCTTCATTCTCAACTGTTCTACTGCTTTGTCTAGTTCTTGTTCTTCTACTACTTCTAAAATTGCATCTTCTGCTACTTCAACTTCTTCTTCTACTATTTCTACATCTGCATTTACTGCTACTTTCTACATCTACTGCTACTTTCTACATCTACTTTTATTTCTACATCTACTGCTACTTTTACTTCTTGTTCCACATCTGTTTTTCCTGCTCCTTCTAATACTTCTAATACATCTACTTCTACTGCTGATCCTATTTTTACTTCTTCTTCTATATCCACTGCTACTTTTACTTGTACTTTCACTTTTTCTTCTACTCCTGCTGCAACTTCTACTTCTAGGTTCTATTTCTTTTTGTTCAACTAGTACTTTGAGCTGGTGGCTTCAACTTTTACTTCTTTAAAATCTTCACTTTTTAAAACCAATTTATATACTGCGGTTAATTTATCAACTTGAATTACTTCCATTAAAAAAAAATCGTTTTCTTCTCGGTCTCGTTTCGACTGCCTATAAGTTATTCTCATCTCGTTGTTGTTTACTTTATTAAGACGAAAACGTATTTTTTGGACCGAGACTTGGCGTTCCTTTCAGTTAACAAAACTCCTTTCTACGATTTGTTCATTTCTTAGTGGAAAACTTGGTAAAACTTTTCGCAGATGTGGTTCTACAGATTTCAGTGATCACACTATTTTCCAAATTCTAATATTGCTTCGTGTCCAATTCAACTCCATTTTTTTGGATTTTTATAAAGGAATTTGGAATAAAATTGATTATCAAGAATCTGTTAGCGGTAAAGACAGTCTAGTTTCAAAATAATTTTCAACATTTCTTAGTAAACAACTATTTAGTTAATTAAACCATTGAATTCTGAAATTAAATGATTATTCTTTTCAATATTCATATTAATTCAATGGAATAAAGTATTTCCAGATTTTAAAAAAACAATAGTTTGCTTGTCAAAGAGTGATAAAGGTGTATTGTCGTTTTAGTTCCAATGAAGAACCTTCATTTTTCTATTTTTGATCCATGCAGCAAATTAAAACTGTTTGTAAAACCATCCATCACGTTAGTTATTCCAGCAATTTAATAGCATTTCCACAAAAATTTTGCCAAAAAAACTGATACTTAATCGAAAAGTCTGCTTTATTTTTCTATAGACTTTGAATAATAAAACAGAGTTCTGCTAGAATATATGTAATGTATTCCGTAAATTTTATTTTTATTAATATTTTCCACAATAACATCATCTCAAGTCCCAAAACTTATCCAATAACTGACCAAATATTTTTACCATCTAATTTTGAATTAGCAAACGGAACCAGGCTTTCCTCAAGCATCGAACTAATTGCGTCCTGCTTTGAGTTGATAAGCTTCAATAGAATATCTTCAACTGCATCATTTAATAACTTATTGATTTTTCCATTTCCCAAAAGTCCTTCAATCCGAGAAACAATATTACTCAATCCTAATGTACCTTCAAATTTATAGATCTTGATGCTACCAAATAAAATTGGCATTGTGTATTTGAAATAACCCTTGAATACGATATTTTCCAAAATCAATTCAACATCACTCTCAACATTCCCAGTCAGCTTTAATCCGTATTTATCTAGAATATCCAAAAATGAATCTGTGAGCATTTTTCCAGTGATATTAACTTGCGGCCAAAGGAAGTTGAATTTAACACTTTGACTAAGTGTATAGCCAATGTCAAGCTTTTTTATCACAATATTATCAATTCCCATGGCGGTGAAATTTTCAATTTTGACGTTCAATCTAAATTAAACAAAAAATATTTGGTTTAAAAAATTTGAAACTTAAATTCAAAAAATAATGTCAATACTTACTTAACGATAGATTTTTGTATATCGAAGCCAAATTCATCTTTTGTTAATCCGTCTTTATATTGATTTACAAATTCTTTAACAACTTTTTTTCCTTTTGAAGTTAAAATAATTCCTCGGCCAGATATTTCTGGAATATTTATGAAATAATGATTGATTTAGTAAGTATTTTCAAAAATAGAAGTTGTGAAACAACGAAATTCAAAGATGCTTAAAACTTGTACAAATTAGCGTTTTCCTTCGGATTTTCTCTCTGTTTTTTATTTCGACAAATTTAGTTTTCTTCGAACTTTGAATTTTGATTGAATTTTCTAATTTGTTTTTTTTAATATTTTCAAATATTTAAACGCACCATTTTTACGAATAGTTGCTTCAGGTACAAGTACATCGCGTATGTTTAAATTCTCCTGTGGCACAATAACCGCCGCTGAAGCTATGGCTAATAGAGCCAAAAATGCTAACGCAAGCTTATTCATGTTCGAAAGCAAAATCAAAACTAATAAACTCAATCCAGAAAGAATCCTTTTATTTAAGATCGTCGATGACTAGTAAACTTTACAGTAAGGGGGAACAAAATTGTTACGATTTTTTTCTAGAGTTAATGGATGCGTGACCTGTTCTCGCATATCTAGTTACTGTACTCCCAAGATATAGAAAATTTTCTACAATAAAAACTAATTTGCCATTCTGCTTCACTCTTCAGTCTTCACCCTTGTTATCATTCGATGGAGTTCTATTATCATTTTAGAGAGTAAGCATACGTCGTCTTCGTATTAAAGATATTCGCGGTGTGATTGCAGAGTCCACAGAATTACTCCGACTGGAAAAGTCGACAAAGCCCCGTGCAGTACGTCACTAATTACCAACAGGAACAGTATTGGCAACAGTATACAGCCTTGCGTAACTCCATATTGATTTTAAAACTCCTCTGAAGTGCAATTTGCATCCATCAAATGTAGCCCTGATAATAGGAATCCGCAGATGAAGTAGTGATCAGTATTCAACGATGATGATCCACATGGTGTTGTATGTTCTAAGTGAACATTGCGAATGTTGTTTGCGCTGCTAGTAAGAGCAAAACTCTAGTTAATGTCTTAAGACAGCTCGAAACAGTAAATGCAGAAGATACATTTTTTATGTCAAAAATTCTAATAAAATGAAAATAAATTGTATACCATGAATAAAACTATATGAGTTTTTTTTTTTCAAAACAATTTTTTGCACAGCTTTGTGTGCACAATTTCGTTGATCATTGGATTATCTTTCAGACATTTTTTTGTTTTTATTTTGTATCAGTACCAAGATAAAGTAAAAAGTCAGATAGTAAATTGAAATTTGCCCTTTAAGACACGTCCCTATGTATACTAATCAAAAAAAAAATAATAATAATCGTTTAATGGATAGACGATAAAATTTATATTGGTCAAATATTTTGTTTCTTCTTTTTTTTTTTTGAATTTCTAAGTGATAAATGAAAAATTTATCTAAAATGACGGCTCCGCGAAATAAGGCCCCAAAAGAAAAAATGAAATAAGGCCCCAAATTATTTTTTTATATAACGTATAAGTTTATTTTTGAAAATGAAATAACAAAACCAAATACTTGGATTGTATACTTGTAGAATTTCACTGTTGTGGAACCTGTTGAAAAAATCAATTAGTAGCACAATTGAGTGATCTTTTCTCCTCATTTCCTCGTGTAAAGATTGTGTTGAAAACCATCAGGGAGCTACAGAATAGCTGGAAAAATCGCGCGATTTTTTGAGATTTTATTTCATTGGGGCCTTATTTCATAATGAAATTATACCCCACAAAAAAAAACGAAAAAAGGTCCTAAGTTGAGAAATTTTGTTGTTGTTGTTTTGTGTACTTTCTTTTGGGGCCTTATTTCATTTTTTTTGTGGGGCCTTATTTCCTGGGGCCTAATTTCGCGGAGCCAAAAAAACCACATAATATGTAAAAATAACTCTTAAAACCCTTTGTACTTTTTTTGGTTTGAAATTTAATGCGTACTAATTTGACAACTGCATAGTTATTTAGGTAGTAGTGCAAGTAGCGGACAACAACATTTAAATAAAAAAGTAATAAACAATTGATTTGTATTAAGTGGTGAAATATTCTACCCGCAGCATTCTACAAACCCAACTTTTCGACAGAAATTGATATCAAATGTTAAAAGCAGAGGATGTTAAATAATCCATTTACAAAGAACTGAAAGCCTTTCGGTTCCTTCAATGCAAGTTTCACTCATTTATAGAGGGAGCTGTGGTAAGTAATGTTCTGAGGATAGAATGCAGCATTTCAATTTTACAGTCATAAATTCCAAAAGATTAATCAATCCATTTTGCCAAGTGTGGAGAAGTGATTTTGGCAAAATATTTTTGAAAAAAAGAAAGTAAAGGAGATAAAATGGAACCCTAAGGAATGGCTTCATTTATGTTAGACTCATTCAAATGGTGCAATTGTTTATTTAACCTAACAGTGCGATAAGCCATCGCTTCACTTACTAAAAGGATTGGATTTAAATTCAATTACAGAATTAGAGTTGAATTGCAATAAGAAAGTCTCACTCGTTGATTGGATTGAATGAATTTAACACTTCAGCTTTTATATTTTTGAAAGCTTAGAGCAACCCCTCACCATAAGATAACATTGGAATTTCGTAGTTATATCTTGTAAAAGTTTTTATCTAATCCAGTTTTTATTTCATTCAATCAAAAATTAGTCGAATGTTCAAACCGAATGTATCTACACATTTTTGATTTGATACAATATTTCCCATTCAATGGCTCAAAGATTTCTTTTACTTTTTGATGAGATAAATTAATAAAACAATTCAATTTTATTTCAATTTCAATTCAATTTCAAATCAATTTAAGACCACCCTTTTGTGATCTGTTTTTATCAGCTGATATTAAATAGGCATCATAATCTAGTGAGATTTTGTGGAGCCTTGAATGGTGAGCTTTGGAAAAAACGTATAATTACTACCAGTTGAAGATTAGATTACCTTTAATTTTTTAAGAGTAGTTTTTAAAAGGAGAATCAGCTTATCTGCCGGATTTTTAGATATTGATTAAAAACCCACCAACAAACAAAAAATTCGGATAAGATCCTAACGAGCCGATATCAATTTGAATATAAAGAATGCAACTTGCTTGAAACTTCATCAGTTTTCTTCTTGCTTTTAAGAATGAAAACGTTTTTGTTTGTCTTTACGATTTTATTGGCTTTGACCGCTGCCGATCGTGTCTCGGAAGAGTTAATACATGGATACCGCCCTACTGCATTGAAACAACCAGCAGGACTTGGTAAATAAATCAAAGAAAAACTCTTCATCACTCGATTCAAACTTTTTTATTAAATAGCCATTCAAGCAAGAAGCTTAAGTTCAAGTGGCAAAGATGCATTAGAAAACTTCATCAATAAACTACCATGTGGATGGCCAGAAGCTGGTATCCCACCTTTAGCTCCTTACACTAAAGAAAATATTGAGTTCGTGTTCAAAAAATCATTTGCTGAGTAGGTTATATTTTACTGTGAATTGTTGTTCCGAAAGATAGGTTTTAAAATATCTGTCTAATTTCAGAATCCTTGCAAAATTCGAACATTTTCGAATTGATGGATTAGACATTTTGCTGATAAACGAGCTCAAAATCAGCTATGCTTTCAGGAAAAAAATCAAATTCAACTTGGTTCTGCCGAGGGTTGTAATAAGTGGAAGATTAGTTGCCGGTGCAATCGTCGATTTTATGGAAGAATATGGAATAAGCCTAAAGTACGATGGGAATGGAGATCTTGAATTGATTCTTGAAAACATCACTTTTGATGGTCATTTTAAGTACACAATGCCGTACATATTTGGTAGCATCAAAATCTACAATTTTGATGGTTCACTGACGTTAGGAAATGTTATCTCCGAGATAAATGGTATAGCTGGTGAAGGCAAATACAAACAACTATTGAATGATCAAATTGAAGATATTCTAATGAAAACTGTTAGCATATATCAGGACAAGATCAATGGGATGCTTATTGATGATTTAGTTCCTTACTTGAATAGTAAATTGAAAGGGCGTAAAATATGGTCGCTGATTGCATCGGCATTTGGTAAGAAAGGAAAAATCTGCTATCCACCAGCTGATCCTTGGGCATCGAATTAAAGAAAAAAGAATTTTTTAATGAAGTAAAAAATTGACTACCGCTACTTAGTGTTTAAGTTTTGTTTTTGTTTTAAAATTTCGTTCTACAGAACACGAAAGAATGTTTCGCTCGATCAGTTTTTGCTGGATTATTCCAAACCATTCGGAATTAATTACACTTCAATGTGTAAGAAACTCAGTTCTCTTAAATTTTTCTTAGGAGCCTCTAAAAAGCTTTTTTTTCATGCCTTTCTTGTAGAAGTCAGTCATTAGTTTCAAGAAATCTGGTTCGGTTCGGACTCTTTTTAGGAATTTCTACTTTTTTCAGAGGATTCATACGATTTTCAATCAAATATTGCAATACTCAAATGCATGATGAAGATGTGCAGCTTATCAAAAGTTATAATCTGGGCCATATTGAATATTGTGTATCTATTATAAATGAAGACCTTTTATTTGACAACGGGCTCTCACTATTTTGACGTTCGATTGGCGCTGAACTTTTCATAAGTTTTTTTAGTTTAGTCCATAAAAAAATATAATCTTTATTTTCAAAAAAAAAACATCAAATGTCAA
Source organism: Syrphus vitripennis (assembly GCA_958431115.1). NCBI lineage: Eukaryota > Metazoa > Arthropoda > Insecta > Diptera > Syrphidae > Syrphus > Syrphus vitripennis. Next base: position 84,147,792 of record OY288108.1, read on the forward strand.
ATCAAAAATATAAATAACAAACTAATTAGAGTCAAATTAAAATGGAAAATATAAAACGACAAGTAACTTAACAAATTGATATTTAAGTTCGTGAAATATATATTTCCAATGAACTTTGGGATTACAAGAGACATCCTCGTCCAGCAGTGTAGTAGGGGAAATTAGGGGAGGAAAAAAATTGAACAAGTCTACCAACATATAAAATGAAAATAGTATGCTCAGGGCCTTCTGTCTGTGAGTAAGACATACTATTTATGTCAAGTAACATTTGACTTGAAAAAAACTGAAAGTAAATACCAGTCATTTTTTTTTTTGTATCTCTTGTTCAATTTTGACTGAATGGGTTGCATTGTCACCAAAACACACCTTTAGACTCGTACACAAAGCTTTATAAGAGGGCTCATTGCTCGGATGACAAAGTGCACAAAGTGCTAGAAGTTGGTTATACGTACATGATATCTTTGAAAATTAGTCATTGAATGCATCATCAATCACATTTTTATCTGATCTGATCTCAGATCATTGTGTGCCAGGTATCGCTTTGTAAGATTCTTTTTAAGCTTGGTCGTGTAAAACCTCAGAGACGGCATTTCGCATTTCTTATAGCTGTTTGAGAATGTTTCCACTGATTCTCAAGATTATTAGACAATCGGTTAGGAAATGATGTATTGTTTCATCCTTCCTCGAAGTACTTCACTGTGGCTATCCGTGGGATATCCGTTTCGAAACCTAGCTCTTTGTGTTAAGCCAAAAACTTTATAACCGAAATCGAGATCCGTTGGAAAAAACGTAATGATCCAACCACGACCTTCCTCACATTTCCCAATGCTTCCCTCTAGTTATGCGTTACCAAACCCAGTTTTTTTTTTGTGTGAAGCTTAGAACTTTATCACCAAAAAGATGTTAAACTTTACATTGCTCTGATAATAACATTGTCGTCTTAATCTCTTTAATGTCAGGCAATATTTAAAGAACCTCATTTTCAATAATATGATTCCGAATCAAATTACCTGAAGAGTAATATAATTGTTAATCCATCGTTAATATTCGTATCAGAAAAGTTGTAAAAGTTGTTTAATCCATATCCACTTTGCCAACAGCTGCTACTGTTTGTTTATTCTGATAACACCTACTTATTACCCAACAAAACCTTGTAATAAATGCTAGCAATTTTCTATAAAAAGCGGATTTTCAATAATATTAGTTTAATAAACTAAACAATGAAAAAGTTTATTTTTGTTTTACTTTTGTCTGTGGCAATTGCCACCAGCAGTGTAATAAATCCTCAGGAAAATCCAGATGATATTCTAAACACTCAGGATGATTCCGAAAATAGTTCCGATGAAACTTACTTCGATTTGATTTCATCGTCTGATGAAATTGTCTCTGATGATGATGAAGAAGCGATTCCAGAATTCAATCGTCAACGTGGTTTGATAATATCGTCAATTGTCAAAAAGTCGTTGAAAAATATGATCAAACAAATGCCCTGTGGTTGGCCAGAAGCAGGAGTTCCTCCATTAGCTCCATATCGTAAAGATGAGGTAAATTTACAAGCTCAAAAGTATTTTGTGAGGTATGTGATTCTTTTTTGTTTTGAAACAAATGGAGATTCATTTTTTTTTTCATTTTCAACTCGCAGCACATTGAGTCAACTTCTACGACTTCGTCTAGACGGACTTGATGACATAAAAATCAAGAAACTCAGCATGAGCTATATGTACAAAAAAGTCAAATTTCACTTTATTTTCCGCAAACTCAAAGCAACATCAAAATTCAACACGGACACCTTTTTGAACTTGATGAAGGAACTGGGAATCTCAGTTCGTTATGAGGGCCAAGGAGCTATCGATTTCAGTCTTGTGAACTTGGCAATCAAGGGTTCCTTCAAATACAAGGCTCCTCTGATTTGGGGCAGTGTGAAAATCTACAAGTTCAAAATTGGTGTGACCCTAGGTGACTGCAAATCGAATATCACCGGAATTGCTCCAACTGCCAATATTAATCGCTTCATCAATAATCAAATCGAAGATACCATCTTGTCGGGAATTAATGAAAATCAAGCTGAAATCAGTGCCAGAATTGAAGAAGTCGTTGTGCCAAACATCAATGAAAGTTTGAAAGGGAAAAATATTTGGGGTGTAATTGCTATGAAACCTCCAAAACCCGATGGCAAGTGTATTCCACCTCCAGATCCATGGGCTTGAAGAAGTTTAGGGTGTTATTAATAAAAAATAAATAAATCATTTAGCTCAATACTTTGTTTTGATTTACTGGACTCTATCGATAAGCTAATCTTGACAACAGGTGTTTTATTATGAAAGATCATAAACCGTTTAGTCGTCAGAACCACGTTAGATAAAGTGGATTTATTCGCGCCGCCAGATAACCAATGGTAATAATCGAGGCCATTGTTGTATATAAAGCTTTGGGCTTTTGCTAAAGCAACAATAGTTGGTAATCATGAGGTTCTTAGTAGTTTTGCTAGCCTTAACGGCATTAGTAGTAGCAGACATTGAGAACAATGAGATTGACTTAGTAGCGGAAGAGTCAAGCTCCGAAGTAAATTCTCCTGACTCGGATGGTCAAATAGATCCCCGTTTTATCATTTCGTGGCAAGTTCGTCGGCAATTGAGAAAGCTTCGCAAACGGATGCCTTGTGGTTTTCCGGATCAAGGAATACCTCCACTAGCCCCCCTTCGTTTGGAACAATTGAAATATGATCTTCAAACGTCAGTTATTGAGTAAGTTTTAGTTCTCTGCACAAAACTCGCACCATTTTTTTTTCTAACACCGATCTTTTCTTCGTCAGGACCTTAAATGATATTTTACGTTTCAAAGTCGATGGTTTGGATAATTTCAAAATCAAAAAATTCACTCTCAACATCATCAAACGTCGCGTTCAATTTGATTTTCTTTTCAAAAAAATTCAACTCACTGGAAAATATAACACTAATACTTTGGTAAATGCTTTGAAAGATCTTGGCATAAGTGTTCGATATGAAGGTCAAGGTGATTTGGATTTTAGTTTGGAAAAACTGTCAGTTTCGGGAAATTTGAAGTATAAGCTTCCAATTCTTATTGGATCAGCTAAAATTACCGAATTCTATGCTTTGGTAAAAGTTGGAAAATGCAAATCGAATATTTCGGAAATTGCCGGCAATGGCAAGTGGAATCGACTTTTGAATGATAAGATCGAAGATTCGGTAGTGAGTGGAATAAATGATAATCAGGATGATGTAAGTGCTAAGATCGAAGCGATGCTAGTTCCAAGAGTGAATAAAGCATTGAAGGGTATCAATTTCTGGGATATTTGGGATTATATCTTTAATAGTGGTGACTCAGAGGAGGAGGAAGGAAATGATGGCGATGATGATGGTATTTGTATTCCACCTCCAGATCCATGGGCATAGAAAAATAATTTGTTCCTTTTTGAATAAAAGTACACAATAATTTTTGAATCTTATAAAAGTGTTTTATTTTCTTATTCGAAAAAGACAAAAAAATGTGTAAATTTTCACAGTTGGAATAGAAGTTTTTCTAAACGTAGATGAAAAATTTTGAATTCGAGATCCTACTTAAAGTTCCTGGGGTTTTACAATAACGGTATCCACTGCTATATTCACAGTGAAGTCGATGTTAAAAAATGTTTTTTTTTTAAATTTTTTTTTAAGTGAACTTAAAATTTGTGCTTGATCTTTTCTTGAATGGCAAAATTTACTGCCAAAAACTATGAAGAAAACTATGTGTACTATTGACTTCACAGTACTGCTAACTTCACCGTTTTCTCCAGAATAGATTGGGCTAGCCAACTTTACAGACGAATGTGTTGTTGTTATTGTATTCGTCGTCGTCGTGACTGAGTTCAAAGATTGTTTTTCCAAATTATTTGTTACTTAAATTATTCTTCCAATTTAGCTGTATGGATCGTTGACACTGATTAATATGGTATTATGTATTTTGGACCTGTTTTTACTGAGACATGTTAGATATTTAGGTTTGAAAATGGACGTTGCAAAAGCCCTTGAACGTTTAAAGCGTCATGCATGTCTGAAGCTTTTTGAACGTCTTAAGCGTTTCGCATACGTTGAAAGTATTCTATTTGGTCTAGAACGTCTTGAGTGTCGGCAGCATTTTGAGGGTGTTTTGCGACTTGCTCACCTTGAGTGTCCTGTGCTCTTCGAAAATTTGTTTTTAATTAGTAAAATGTATTACTCAGGCAACTGGGTTATTATCAATTTATTTTGTGATCTATAAATTCTATCATCTTTATCTACAAGCCTCACTAGACGGCTTTCATCAGTCCAATCAGAAATTAATACAGTTGTAATTCTGCAAAAACGGCCCAAGAAAAATAATAATTCAATCTTACTAGTTTGGTTCTGTACTCACCTTATAACAATGCCGACAAATTATTTTTGGTTCTTGTATAAACTAAGTTAACACTTCTATTGCATATTCATAGGCAAATTCTTTGAAATAATAGCAAATGTAAAATTTAACATATTTTTAGGAAGATAGAAAAACAAGTATTCCCTAGCCATTCATACAAGTTCAAGTTGGACGACTATGCTGAGACTTGTAACCTTTGTATATGAAAACTATAGTACTATCATGGCGAGTTTTTTTTAATGTTGCCCAGACCCTTGTGGTGGCGCTGCAAAATTTGAGGTGTAAAATTTGATAGGGGCAAGAGGAGACTATTTTTTGGATTATTGCATCCAAAAATATCAATTCAAAGTTAAAACCTTCATAAGCTCTCCGCAAAAAAAAAGAGTAAGGGTTGCCGGCACACTTTAGATGTCGCCCATTCGACTTCCACATGATAGTACTATAGTTTTCATATACATACACAGTTGTAACTTACTGGCTTATCTACCAACCGCTCCTTGATTAGTGGTACGAGTATTCTTACCTAATTTGTTTGTATAATTTCTTTAGTAGTACCTCCTGAATCAGTAGAGATAAATTCAGAATTCTCAAAAATAATTCGAAGCATAACCGATGTCCCCACCAATGTTTTCTGCTGTGCTGGAGGAAATATTTAAGAAACTTGATTGGAAAAGATATGGAATCAAAATAAGGGAAAAGTGAAAAGATTCGCTGATGAATTGTGGACAATATTGGGGAAGCTTATGCCAGAAATATGACTATATAAATAGAATTATAAAAAAAAAAAAACAAATTTACATTTTATTAAATTTTCAATATTATTTAAAAGTTTTCAACCAGACTTTGTAATTTAAAATTAAATAATAGAACAATGTAAAAAGATAAAATTTGTATTTACGCTTACGTATTTACGTTCAAATGGCAAATAAAAGCTTCAAATAAAAATAATATAATGCGAATCTTATGTTTCTATCTACATCAGCTCACATTTAACTGCAGATACCGTTCCCTTCTTTCTTCTCGTGTTTCACAAGTCTTGTGAATATAACTCAAGGCATGAAATACACTATTTCCAAAATGTTTTACTCCACCATATATTGGGAACATAGAATTTTGTATACTTTTCGACAAATTTTAAAGTTGAAGTAAGTTCCTCAGTTTGAACTTCTTTGGTCATTGATAAATTTAAAAGACGCATCGCAAAACAATGCGATTTTTTTGACAACAGTTGTATCTTTAATAAACTTTACTCTTCGATATCTCTTAACTAAACTTCACAAACTGGAAACAATTGACCAGCTGATCCAAGTCCTAAAATCAATCCAATTAACTCCAACAACGACACCTTTTTCAGCTGTTCATTCACAAAAGGAATAATCAGATTTCCAATTCTGTCCGAAATCTGATCCTTGTAATCGGCAACAATTATCCTAAAAACTTCCTCTAGCCACTCATTGAAAAGCCTGCTATATAAAGAACTATTCAAAATACCAGTAGTCTTGGACTGAACTCGATCCATATTGAAAGAACTTTTGAAATTCCAAATTTTCAATCCATTGGATGTAGTTGGTCGAACGTGAAAACTTCCATTGATACGAACATTTTGTGCCAGCAAATCGAAATCTCCATCGCCCACCAATGAAATTGGTTTTCCAAAAATCTGAAGACCACCTTTGGCATAATATTGGCTGAGGAATTTTATTTCACTAAAATTCACATCGAAATTCAGCTTCATTTGAAATGTTGTATAATGGAGTTCTTTAATGTCGAAGCCATCGATTCCGGTAATAATGAGATTTGTAACATTTCCAGCGAGGCTATGAGGGGAAAACAATTATCAAAATTATTTATTTATGCTATGTGAAGAATCTTTAAGCAGCACTCACTCTACTCCAATATAATTCAAATCGAATTGCCGAAATTTCTGTGCATACGGAGCTAATGGCGGAATTCCAGCACTCTCAAATCCACATGGCATTTGTTGTCGAAGACTCTCCATCAATTCTCGAAGTTGGTCATCGAATCGCGGAACAGCTGAAGCTGAAGTCAATAAAAGTCCAAGTATTAAAATGATGTACCTCATTGTTGACGTTCTCTTAGTGGCCTAAACTAGCGTCTAGCTATGAAATTATTGGATTAGACGTTTTATAAGTTCTAAGAATTCGTTTGTGATAAGAAAATATAGAAAATTTATTAGAATCTTATCGAAATTTGTTTGCTATTTCATTCTCGTGCATGCAGATAAAATTCAGGAGAGTGTTATGGGAGCTATGAATTATGATACTTGCTCTCTCGTATGGTATAAATTTACCACATGATGATATAAATAAATATAGTTACAACAATTTAGCTCTTTAATATTTATCACTTTTTATCGTTCAAATTTGTTTTTTATTAAATTTTTGTTCTCTCATTTTTCTCCTTTCAGGTGAGTGATTCATTTCTGGCATTTTGTAAGTATTTTATTTAAATAAGATAATTTGGGATTTACGATATTTTGCATTTTTGCATTACGTTTTTAATTTAGCTAACACAAATTATTTATTTGCATTTTTTCGTATCTGTAAAAGCTTAAAGAATAATACTAGCTACTACTTGGTGAAGTAAGTCTTCGTGAAATTTTACCAAAATAGGACAACGAAAATCACTGTTTTTTTCTATTCCAAAAAGTAGATTTTGGGTTATGTCATGATTAAATTCTGAAATTTATGAACAAAAGAAAATTAATTATCATTTAGATCATGTTGATTTCAGGAAATGCAATCATATGAATGCTGAAATAAAATGAACTAGTCAACAACATCTAGTCTGAACTAAGTTCACTAGTTCACTGAATTGAAATCCATTGAAATACACAACTTTTGGCTTTTATTTACTTAGCTTTTTAGTTTTTTTTTTAAATATGCCTTTTTAAGCAAGTTAAGTTTAAATATCATTTTTTAATTCAAGTTTAAATTCAAAAAATTGAAAAATTCGGTTAAACCCATTTAAATACAGATTATTAATTACAAGTTGGGAAATCTTAAAAGTAGTTAAGTTGATTTTGCAATATCTTTTCATTATATTTCAGTTACAACATAATTTTCAGCTTTTTCAAAAATTAAAAAAAAAAATAATTCAGGCTAATTTTGTTTTCGAAAATTCTATATTTTGAAAATTTAATTAATTTATGAATTTATTAATTTTAAATTTTATTTTTAACTTAAATTAATTAAACCTTTTGACTTGCGTACAAAAAAAATCTTTTGGAAAATTTATTATTCATTAAACTGTATTCCAAAAATATATATCACCAACATTTTGTAATGGATAAATAATTCTGTATCCCTTTATTTCAGCATTTAAATTTTTCTGTGTTTTAAAAATAAATAAAATATTCAATAAACAAAAAAATTTAAGTATTACGAGTATGAAGAATAATTTGCGCACTTTTTTTGATTATCAAAAATATTTTTTCTTTTATCATGTACAGCGAGTTTTGGAATGTAAAGTTTTCAAATAGACACAAAATTTTAAAATAAAGAATTAAGTTTTTTTTAGAATACATACTTACATAATTTGCTACCCGAATCAAAGTCTTTTCCCGAAAATATTTTAAGTCAAAGTAAAAATTGAACTAAAATTTCGATTTAAAAAAAAATGTTTCCAATTTTTTAAATAAAAAAATATAAAAAAAAGTGTCAAAGAAACTTCTGTACAAAATCTCAAAAATAAATATTAAAAGAAACAACCAGGCGCAATTTAAACCATATGCAAAACATTGCATCTTCAACCAATCAGCGTGGTATCTTTATATTTTTATTTTTCTTACATAAACCAAATAAAATTGTTATTTTAGTTCACTTGACTTTATTCCTGAAAGCAGCTTACATTTTCAAATCCATTAAAAAAACGTGACCAGACTGTGATGCTCTTATATGACAATTTATTGTTCGGCGCATGTTGGTATAAAGATGTTCTAAACAAATTTCTTAAATAATGGCATTTTCATACCAAACACGAGGACACACTCATCTCAAATCTATGAAGCACACTTCACAGTAATTTTCTATTTTTAAAAGATCACTCCAGTACAAGTACCCACAATTTTGACAATGTAACCCAGTTTCGGTATCCCGCATCCTTTCATACAACATTGTTTTGCACACGTTGGCCATTCAAGTGCGTCATCTCTTAGCCCGCATGCGATCTAAAAAATAGAAATCCTCTCCAAACGATTCCTGTTTTTGGTTTTAAACTCTGAAGGTTGTTGGTGAAAGTCAGAACAGCAAAAAAAAAAAAAAAACATTTCTATAAATGCCACTAATGGAAACATTTTCGACAAGAATATGTTTCATCATTAATCACGGTTCATTCGCAGTCCGCTAAGTATCCTTCATCGAGGGGACATTCATTTGATTGAATAGACATGAAGAAAGCACAATAGAAACACTCCTGTTAATGGTTTTTTTTCGTCCTTTGACATAATTATTACATCCTTCTGAAAGAGAGCAGAGAGATATACTAAATTAAATTTAATCGAATTCTCAATAAATTCATTTTAAGGACTCTCTTTTGATTTTATTGCATTTCTTTTCTTTCTTTTTCCGTGGTTAACCTCAGCAGCATTATATGAGAAAAAGATATTAAAGTAATAAAAATGCATTGTCCTTTGAGTAATGGTATCGTAAAATATCTTCGTCCTTTTTTTTATATGACATTTTATGACATTTTTTTTCCCAGGAGAAATTCAAATTGAATAAAAATCCGCGCGCTCTGACACTTACTATTTTATGACAATACTGATTATGATGGTCAACCATCGTTATCCTTGTCGTTGTCATTGTCGAACCTCAACAGGGACATGCCACAAGAAAAAAAGATGATGATTATTAAATTATTATGGAAAAAAATCATTCATCCACAACGACCATCAAGAAATATTGTTATAACTTTCTTTTTATTTTTCTGCTGTCCTTTGACATGTCCTTCTTTATTTCATTTCACCTTTCTTATGATGCGTTTCTAGTAATATCCTTGCGCTTGCATCTTTTTCGCTTTACCTAGTTATCGTCATAATTTATGTATTGAGAGATGACAAGGAAGACAATGGACACATAATCAAAAGCCAATCTGAACGTATTTAAGGATACATTTAAAAATTCTTTCCCCATCATCAGCATAATGAAATTTCATCTGTCGTTTTGGTCAAGAAATTGAGAACCACTACCTTGCCACAACGAACGCCCGTTGAAGTTTTTGTTGTTTAGGCAAATTTTTTGTCACTCCTGATGCTCCTGCTGTTGCTGAATGCAGAGTCACTGCCCTCATCTTGATGTCCTGTGGCGCTACCAGAAGTCACTCTCTATGATGTGCATACTTATAATCTGATTCATGCGCATCGTCCTCTGGTGTCAAAAATATAGAGTATGAAAAAAAATATTATTGACGTGTGCTACTTTATTTTTTTTTTTCGTTTTGTTCAACCTATACATTACGAGTACATCTGGGGCAAAGGACAGGATAGCGACAAACAAAAAAATATTGTATTGAGAGCATAAAAGGATAACGAGAGACCATCAGACTAGAGACCACCCGGTGGACGCATGCTGGGCGGTTTAAAGTATATTTTCATCATCCTGATGAGTCCTTCTTCTTCTTTAGTGCATGGTCTATTGCAAAAATTAAATAAGATATATCCCATCAGCAACACGCACATGTTCCCAACAGACGAGATTATTATACTCGTAAGAAAAAAAAGGAGAGAGAGATATATCTATCAGGGAATTGAGCTGTATGTTAGATGTCATAAAGAATCCGCTTATGGATTTTAAGTATGATTTATCACATCGAATTGATATAAATTGAGGTTATTACTGAACGTTTATATAAAATCCTTGTCAACGTTTATAAAGAGTATTTTGATTTTTGATCTGATTATATCCTTTTATGATTTTTTTTATTTGTTTGTTTTAAGTGTAGTTCCACAGGGTTGTGGTGTTGGGCCTTTATTTCTTTTATAATCGTATTAAATATTTGCATTTTTTTTATTTATTTCCTAATTGATAAAAATAAACCAAATTTATATGATCTGTATTTTTTTTGTTTTCGAAGAAAAAGATTGAATGGAATTTACTGGCGGTTAGAGATACTTTCACTCTTTTATTTGATTAATTAAAAATTATGATTTTGTGCAGTGACAGCTCATAAGATATAGGAATTAGATTTTCTTAACTTTTTTTGATCACACCTACAAATATTTCTTTCTGATTAAAAAGAAAAAAAAAAAAAGAGTAAAAGAGTGGTGAAATGCAAGAGTTAAAAAAATTCGAATATATCAATTTTTTGAGAATTATTTTTGTTTTGGCACCAATTTTTCGAAAAAGATTTTTTCGAAAATTGTGAGTGTTCAAAAGTAATCATTTAAATGGTCGTCTTTTAGCGAAAAATTGCACACATTGCTGCCAATTTAACACAGCAGTCCTTGGGTACTAAAAATAATCATTATCTTCTAATAATTTTTATGGTAAAATAGTCGTTTTTTCTTTGATAATCGATATTTCAGAATTTTCTTCTTCATTCAGCGACAATATTGTCGTGATATCGATTTCGAATGCGGTCACAACTCTTCCTCTTCACAACCCCAGTGCTTTCACCCTAAGGTGAAAACTGAAAAACATTTTCTGCAAGAATATTAGATCGATGAAGAGAATAACTACATTGGTTTAATAAACTGTAACAGAAAATAACCGTTTACCACAATTTTTGAAACAAATAGGTTTTAATTATTTTTCTTTCGAGTTTTGATCATCATTAACATTCAAAGATCTTATGAATACTTAATTCCTTTTTTTTTTGTTCTGTGATCATTAAATTCTTAGATATCATTTGATTCTTAGATAATCAAAGAAAAATAGCCCGTTTTTATCAAAAACCATGATTTCGTTGAAATGGGCCACAAAAAAAAAACGATCAAAAAATTTTGTAGAACGTTCAAGGTCAAGCAATATTAGAACGTTCAAGCTATATTTTCGTATGTATTTTTTTTATTTTGTACAGCTTTTGATTTTTGTCTCTGTAAAATTATTGTAAATAATTGTGTATTGTATTTTTGTGTATTTTTGATTTTTTTTAATTTTTGAGTAAAATTAATTTTTTAGGGTGGTTTAATTTTAATTTCGTTTTGATTTTATTTTTTTAAGGAGTATTTTAAACACTTTTCATTGTACAACAAATAAATAATTTGCTCTACATTTCATTGGAAAATTTCCAAGTATGGCCCTTTAACAATCACTATAATCTAATGAAATTGAAAATTAATGACAAAAAAAAAATTAAAATAAAAAAAAATGACTTTAAAAAAGTTTCCATGGAAAAATGGAACAATATAAGCCCCGACTACACCAACAATATTTCGAATTTGTTATTAATCGTCTGAAATCTGTTATACGGCAAGAAGGATTCTCTAAAATATATTACAACTTTTTTTTTGTCAAAATTAAATTATTTAATGCTCTGTTGTTTTCTTTTGTTTTTAGTTCTTGTCCAGACACACATGTTCCCTAATTTGTCATTAATTCATTCTTCATTTCATAAAAGGCCAAACAAAATTTGTCAAAAAAATGAGCGTTAAACAAAATCAACAATAAGATAAAACATCAAAAGGTTGCATTGTTCATATTGTTAACTCAATTAAAGTAATCCATTGTTTTTTTTTTCTTTCTTTCGTTTGCATTAAACCTGTCTAAATGTCACTAATGCGAGATCATTGTGCCTGGACATGCATCCCGTTTTTTTTTGTCGAAAAAAATAACCATCTCATTAGTACCAAATTTGTACACTGGTACATGGACGTTACTTGATGAAGCCCGCAATCACCCCCTACAGCAAATATATGACTTCTGTTATGTTCTCTTGATTGTACACGTCAAACCATGCATCCTCGCGACAACCATAACCAACACTCTTCCCTTGCTCTATTCAACCCTTTTTTTATTTCAATTATTCAATTAATTTAATTTTATTTGTACACTGCACCACCAAACGGCAACCACCCCTTCTTCTTTAATATTTTGTGCAACTCCTGATCGTCCAAACTTTTTATCCTGATCCTGACGCTCATCCGCATCACTGGTAGCTGTTTGTGTTGACACCCTTTTTTTTGTAGCACGCAGCACAACCCTGACCTGACCATGTCCTTCGTTGAAAAAAAAAATGATGTTTAGCGCGCGGTTTGTATGAAAATTACCAATTCATATCGCGTATCCATTGAATGTTATTTTTTTTATGGGTTCCTTTGCAGAACTACGGAGCTACTAGTGCCATCAGAGCAAGGTCTTGGTTTCCACATAACATCTGTCCATAACATAGACTGTGAAACAGAAAAAAAAAACGTTCTTTTATTTCCGTGACCGCGAAAACAAAACCAATTATAATTAATTTAAGAATAAAGTATGTACATACATATATGCGGGACAAAAGGACATATGAAAAGGATGTCGTCTGCCAAAAAACTTGCTTTTTTATACATTTTTATTCGTTCTCATAAGGTTTTTAAACAATTCGTATCGACGCGTCCAACCCCAGGGTTTCTCTTGGATTCACTTAAGATTTCGAAAAGTCAATTTCAATTTTTATTAAGTAAAAAGACCCGGATCCAAGATTTTTCAGTACAAAAATTAAAGAATCAATTTTACTGTATTTTTTTTGTAAAGTGCAACATTTATTTTTATTTTATTTTTCACAAAAAATAAATTATTTAATTTAACATTTTCCTAGATTAAAAATAAAACTCATTCTAGCATAGTATTTACAGTAAGCGTATGCCTCGTAAGGAAAACAGATGAATCAATTTTATATTGTTTTAAATCGATAGAAGCTTTCAAAGTGCGCGTGTCTTTTTTAAACTTTAACTCAATTTTTGTAGGCACTAGGCAACCAAATTCTGATTCAAAGTATTTTGCAGATTTTAAGAAATTTTCAAACAGAAATATATTTTAATACGAAAAAATTTACAATGCTAAATGTGTGAATAGGTAAACATTTGTGATCAATTTTTTTTTCCAAAAATAACTCAAAAAAATTTCATGAAAACAAAAATTGTCAAAAAAAATGCCAAATAAAAATTGGTCAAGAAAGTTTCATACTGAAAAAAAAAATCAAAAATTGCTCAAAAAAAATTATCAGTGAACAACTGGAATTTGATTAAAACCTACAGATCAAACCTTCTCTTCATACAGTCAATCCAATTCAACCCTGGGAAGCTTTTTAAAAAGCTATAGTTTATTGAAGTCCATTGTTGTAAGAGTACAAGGCAAATATCCTTTCTGTCCTGCTCTGAACATATAAATTGAACAGAGACAGAGTATAAGGTGCTCATGTTCATTATGAACATTTTTCATTGATGTATTATGCATTTCCCAGAAATTTTCAAACCGATAAGATTATTCTATTATTCGCGGGCACGCGAAGATGAATATAAAGAGCTCAGAAGAATAGAAAAACGGCTTCACAGACAGAAAAAATTAGCCTGGGAGAAGAACATGGTCTGTGAGTTAGAAAGAAGCCGAGAGCGAGGTCCGCACCAGGCGCGGAAGTTCTACCAATCCGTCCGAAACATGACGCAGTACACACCACGCTGCACTTACTGCAAGGACGGAGAGGGAAATCTGATCACCGATCCCCCAAGCATACTGGAGCGATGGGAAGTGTACTTTAATGAATTGCTAAATGGTCAGCTCGCTGCAGAAGTGGAGGCTCCACTACTTCCAGAAGAATACCCGCCACCAAGCATAGAAGAGGTTGAGAAGGCTATAGCCCGGCTTAAGAAAAACAAAGCCCCGGGAGCCGATGGCATACCAGCCGAACTATTTCACCACGGCGGGCCAGCCTTACGTCAAGCAATTCATGATATTCTAGTTCACGTATGGGAGCAGGAAGAAATGCCAGAAGACTGGCGAAAAGGTATAATTTGCCCCTTACATAAGAAAGGAGATGTCACAACGTGCAGCAATTATAGAGGTATCACGTTGTTGAGTACCGCCTATAAGATACTATCCTCTGTCCTACAAGAACGGATAGCCCCATACGCTAAAACCATAATCGGCCAATATCAGTGTGGTTTTATTCCAGGCAAATCAACAACTGATCAGATCTTTACCCTTAGGCAGGCGATGGAAAAGTGTCTAGAATTTAACATCCCAACATACCATCTGTTTATAGACTTTAAGGCCGTCTATGATAGCATAGCCAGGGTAGAACTTTACAAAGCCATGAGAGAATTCGGCATCCCAAATAAATTGACACGACTTTGTAGGTTGACCATGACCAACGTAACAAGCCAAGTAAAAATAGCCGGATTGCTATCCAGACCAATCAACATCTTTAATGGACTCCGACAAGGGGATGGTTTGGCCTGCCTCCTCTTCAACCTGGCGTTGGAGAAAGCAATCCGTGACTCTGGCACGGCAACAAGAGGGACCATCGTCAACAGGTCCAGCCAAATACTAGCTTACGCAGACGACATTGACATCATCGGAAGAACCGAACAAGCTGTACACGATTCCTTCATCCAGATCGAGCAGGTGGCACAAAATCTGGGGCTGCACGTTAGTGAGGGTAAAACAAAGTACATGGTGGCGTCGAATGCGAGAAGAACAGTTGGTCAAACAATCAAGGTAGGGGAGAACGAATTTGAAGTGGTGCAATCCTTCAAATACCTTGGGTCAACAGTAGCAGCTGATAATAATTTAGAAGAAGAAATACGCGGGCGGCTGCTCAATTCCAACAGAGCCTACTACAGTCTGTCAAAGCTCTTCAAATCCAGAAATCTCACCATAACTTCAAAACTGCTGCTGCACAGGACCATGGTCCTGCCAGTACTCACGTATGGATCGGAGACTTGGGTGCTTAGCAAAAGACACTCCGACCTCTTAGCCGCGTTCGAGAGAAAAGTCTTAAGGAGAATTGTTGGCCCCATATGTGAGGAAGGACGATTCCGGAGACGGTACAATCATGAATTGTACGCAATCTACCTTGAAGCAGACATAGTGACAAAAATTAGGCTCGGTAGACTCCGGTGGCAGGGCACCTAGCTCGCATGAGTGAAGAGGAGCCTGCTCGGAAAGTCCTTTGTGGTACATTCTATGGTAGACGGCAGCGTGGTAGACCATGCTTGCGCTGGAGAGATGGCGTAGACCAGGACGCCCGAAGCCTTGGGGTGCGCAACTGGATGGCGTCGGCTCAAGACCGGGATAGGTGGAGAGACTTGTTGAAGGAGGCCAGGACCGGACCCCGGTTGTCGAGCCGATGATGACGATGAAGATTATTCTAAAAATAAGTTTTTTTAAAAACTGGTTTAAAAAAATTGCGAACTTTCAAGCAGGAAAGTATTTTTAAAACTAAAATTTACAAATGCGTGGCCGGAATGAATTATGAAAACATAATATTTCTAGTTTTTGCAATGTTGCTTATTCTAATTCTAAGGCTTACCTTTGAATTCTAAATTAATTTTAAAAAAATCAAAAACATTGTTTTGGAAGTGAAAAAATTGTGTATATTAGTGCCGCAATTCTAATCATTATTGCCTTGAAAGTTATTCTGTGATCAATCCAAAAATTTTACCTAACACAAAATAAGTTGACTGTGTTTTCATTATAAATAAAATGTAATTCTCAAGGCCATGTCTACCGTTTCTTCTTTAGGATCTGCTTACGAAGGCCTCCAATGGTTTTAAATTAAGACCTTAAGTAGGTACTTATCTTGTGTTAAATATTTCCACTTGACTAATCTTAAGTCAAAAGCAAAAAACTAATTCGTTGTTTAAAAATGTAATTTACCTTAAGATCGCGTGCCATTTGTTAATTGTTTTGAGATAAGCAACTTACTAACAAGACCTTCCCGTCCGTCACTCTCAACAGCAACAAAAAAAAAAGGTGTTTGGTGTTCATAGTGCAAACGGTCCGACTTGGCGGCCGGTGGCGGCACGTGCGCAAAAAGTTTAATTCAGAAAAAAATAAAATTATTCAATTTCAAAAAACTATTTCTGGATCATATTCTGTTTTAATAACACACACATGAAGTGCAACCACTTAGCATTTAAACAAAAATCCATCAAACTGCATGTCCTTCGTAACATGGCAGCACACTATTATAACAGCAGGATCTAAAAAATATTGTTATAATTATGTGTATACTGCACTTCTCTGTCCAGCGACATGAGAGCCTTACATGAGAAAAGGTTCTGGTTCTGGGCTCTACTTCAGCTGCTGCTATTGAAAAAGAGCATTTCTAGAGCGTCCACTTTGGCGAAATGCCCAATGGCTAGTTACAAAAAAGCAAAAGGGTTGTTGTAAAAAAGAGACTCTACAGGAGTCAAAAGTCATTCGTCATATCGATGTAATCGGCGATTTTTTTCTGCGTCCCTTTACAACTACGCTGCGCTTTTAAGAGATAATTAAAACCGGAGTGTGTCTGACCCTTGCAGTTTTTTTTATTTTTTAGTATTATTAATTGTGTATCCTTGAATGTAATTTTATAGTTCGGAATGGGTAGTTGTATTTTGGTTTTATTGATATTCGTGATTTTTTTTTGCCCGTTTAGTGCTTGGGATTGTCATACCGGAGGGGTTGGTTCGGTTCCCGGTCTCATCCATATAAAAACAAAAGTGTTATTTTCACGGGCTCTGTCTACTTCTGAGAAATTGAAAAATTCTCCAAAACTATCACTTTTCAAGAATAGTTTAGAGAAATATTCATTAATTTTTGTGTCACAAGATTTTAAAACGTTACAATTTACCCAAAGCATATTTATTTTAAAATTTTTTACGTAACTCCTCGGACTGTAACCATGTTCAGGATTTTATTGCAAATGTGACATGTGTTTTGTCAGAAATATGATTTTTATGGGTTTTCACGGATTGTAAAAAAAAATTAAAAAAGAAAGGGGTGAAATTTACTTTCGTCAATTTTTGGCGAACTTGGGTGGTTTACAGATTTGTATCTAATTTGAGCAATGGAACTGCTGCACCACGCCGCGCTGATCCGTTCGGAATGGTTTTTGACATATGCAGTCATTCTTGAGAAATATAATGAATTTTCTATTTTATTGCAGCTGTCATTAAGTCTGTAATAAGATTGCAATTTTATTAAACAACAATTTATGTTAGATCGCTTGCACAATGAATGTTTATGGGAATTTTTTTTTGGTTAAAGAAAATTTTTGGTGTAGGTAATTTGTTTTCTCAATTATATTATAAATGATGTTGCTTTAACTCAAAAATTGAATATTTCTTAGTTAAAAAAAAGAAAATTCAAAATTTCTTAGAATATTATTCAATGACAAATTGACTCCGGTATCCGGCCAAAAAGCAAGTCTCTAAACTGATCAGCCATAGATTTTTCATTTGATTCTTAAGGTATTGGTTTGCAGCATGAGGTTTTTAGTACCAAATAAACAATTATGCCATCGAAAAGGTCAGTATAATTGCTTATAAAAGGTCAATGAGTTTCAAAACTTAGTCAGCTTCAAAGTTTTTCCAAGTCGTATTGAGATTTTCAACACCTTATTTTTGGAATATTCAAAAAAAATTGTACCACCTGAAAGATTACGTAATAAAAAGTTTGATTGTTGACGAGTCATACATTTTTTTCTTTGAATTTTTTCAAATTCGCATTATTAGATTATTGGCACCTTATTTCTGGAATTTAGATAAAAGTATATTTTTTAAGATCGTAGGTTCTTAGCAGACCAGTTTAAAAAGTAGGTAACAAAAAATAAATATGAATAATATTATGTACATCTATATATGAGCATTTTGTTAAATTTCAAATGGAATGATAGAAATAAGGTCCTTAGATGATGTGGCCTTGAGGAAAATCTCCCAAAAATAAGGCCATCATTTAAAAAAACTATGGCTGATCAATTTCGGAAAATAATCGATCTTTTACTGACAATCCCAGTTCTTGAGTTTTTGGGAATCTGATGAACTTGACAAAATCTTTACCGTGGATATGGGATACTTTCCTATCAAAAATTGCTGACACCTCGGAGCCAAACAAATAACAACATTTTGTAAAAAAAACTTGAGTTTGCCTCTACACCACTTGAACTTACATACGATTTGTACAACCTTTGACAATTTTTGAACCGTCTACTTCCAACCTTTGTCTTTTTTTTTACTCAACGTCAAAACATCCAAAACAACGTCAATCAAATTTTTTAAACTATCATCACACCAGTCCTTCAATTGTGTGTTGTTACATGTTTTTATTTGTGTCTTTTATGTTTGTCAACTGTCTTTATTATTTAACACAAAAAAATCACATGAATTACCGAGAAAAAAAAGTTGTTGCATTTAATTCTCAAATTAATTTATTCACCACGCTGTATTTAAATTAGACCCCGCAACGAAAACATTTGTATCTTCCCATCAATTGAGACAAGTCAAGAAAATACAAAAAATTATAAAAAAAAAAATCCTCTTAAAAATAAAACAGAAAACAAACACCAGCTAATTGCCGTCCCTTGTGGCATTCCACTCAAATCACCACAGAGGCAACTTTTTTTGGTGCATCAAATGCAGATATCGTCTACAATCTACATGTGTCATTTAAATAAAGATAAATAGGGAGGGATTTCCATTGCATTTTGATATAATATTGTTTTCATTTTCAACCCATAATCTGATTAAATGCATTTCTTTTGGCCTGAGGGCATGCATTCCGCGGATGTTCTGTGTGGAACCGCGAAAGGTCTCAAGATTTTTTTTTGCTTCTTGATATTCCTCTGAGGAAAAGACCCTCCCTGTAAATATTCTCACCTGGCCCTTGATGGCTTATGAAATTTATGTTTTGATTATTGTTGCATATTTATGATCCGATTTTGAACAATATAATGATGATGTAGCGGAATCTTTGCGGAACCATGAAAAAAGGATCTTCTCATGGACCACACAAAACTGAAGCAAGAAGAAGAAGGGTTCATGAAAACTTAAATCTGACTAATTATAATCTTCAAAGTAAGGGAGATGAAAACCCAGAGCAACCCCTGGTATTCGTGTGACAATTGATGGATAAGCATTGTGTTCGAAAAAAAAAGACGAAATATGTCAAAGTACTGTCAGTTTTTTGTGTCTATTTCAAAATCAATCATAATTTTTTTAGACATTTTTTTTTATTTTATTGATTGTATTTGATTGACAAATTTAACAAAACATGGATTTGTGTTGCAGAGTTTTGAATCTTGAAGATTCTTTTATCGGTAACAAAAAAACCAAGAGAGGATCTGATCTTCATGTAATAATGAAGAAGTTTTAGAACTCTTTTGCATAATCACTGTTTCGTTCCTTATTTTTTCCAGCTTGTAATTGCTTCTAATATGTACTGATTTCATTAATTTAACGGAATTTCAACCTCCTGATATTGAAATTTATTCTTTTGTTAAATTAATCAAATTCAGTTTTGTGATTTTTTTTACTTGAAACCTAATACTTTTTTGAGGCTTCTTTCTATGCCTTAAAATTTGAATATTATTAATTACAAGGAATAACTTTTTAAATAGACAGTTCTTTTCAATAGAATTACAAAGTACTAGGGTGTTTTGAATTTACGCTAAAAAACCTTTAAAGTTAAACAACACAAGTAGAGTCCTTGGCGTTTCATCCGATAATTTGATCGCCCGTGAACGTTTTGATGAAGCCATGGTCCATGTGGATTAAGAATTGGGAGTTTTTGCTCACGAGAGTCGATAAAATTGTTTTGATTTTGACTTTTGTCCTAAATATTTAAGATTAAAAAAGAATTAAGTACCAAAAATTTAAAAATATCTATGAAGCGGTTTTCAAAAAATTATATTTACAAAATAAAAATCATTTATTTTCAAAATTGCGAAAAAATATTGCTTCAAAATTTAAACAATATTATCAATAAATAAATACATAATTATAAACAATATGATTCTGAGATGCTTTAACAAAATTAAATTGCACAAAATAAATGAATGAATTTAAAAAAAATAGTTTGAAAATTTTTTTAGTTCACTTTTTTTTAATCAAAATTCTAATGAATGAGAAAAAAGTTGTCAAAAAAATTTAATCTTCGTTTTCTTTTGATGGTGACAAAACAAATGGTAAAAATTAATTATATTTGTTCCTTTAATTAATTTGGTGACTTTGATCATTCATAACGTACGAACATTTTGACAAAATCAATATACAAATTCACCTGAACTATTTTTTTGTAGGTACTTATTTCAAAAATTCACGAGACCCTTAAAAACAAATTTTTTTTTCATAATATTTTAAGAATTTAGCTCTAGTTATTGAAAATGTCCTTATATTTTAGGTGTCATCATTATTTGTAGATATATTGGTGACCAAGGATAAGAGACACTTTTTTCATTCAACATCACACATCTCAATTCAAGAAAAAAATTGTAGGATAACAAAAAAAATTAACTTTTGAAAAAAAATTCCTATACCAAACATTTTAATGTGCACTTTTTCTTGAATAATTTTCATTACTTCTTTATACTTTTTAGACCCAAATTGGTTGGAAGGTTTGAAATACACAAAAAATTTCCTATAATTTCTGTGAAATTATCCTGATGTTTCTTTTTTGTTATACCATGTCTCAGCATGGTTTTCCACAAAAACCATCATATAACCCGACCTCTTTTCTGTCACAAAAAAATTCTACTAAAACTTCTAATTTATTGTCCTTGCCCTAATTTTAACACACTTAATCACGTTATTACAACTAATAATTGCGAAATATCTTGCAATTTCCAATTCGCTTCACATATAATGAGAAAAATAGAAGACCAAGACACCAAAAAACACAAAAAGGACATTCAGGACGACAAAAAAAATCTTTGCACTTTCGGCAAGCCAATCGTGATAAATCAAAAATTACAATTATGACAGAACCCAGAGTGCGTGTGGTAGGATTGAGTACAGTTTTTCCTCTTTTTTTTTCTTCTTACACAAGGACTACAAAAGATTGCTCATTTCATTGCATCTTTAGAAAATGAAGAAAAAAAAAGGATAAGAAACAATATCTGATCACTTTTGAATTTGTCTATAACAAAATTTCATCATTAATAGACGAGAGAGAGCAAGTAAAACCAATTCAAACGAAAGAGTTCGAATTAAATCCTTTTAGCCGGCAAATTAATTATCCTTGTTAAATCAAATGTAAAATCAAGGATCCCATCAGGAATAAAAGGAATATTATGATACAACGTAGATATGGGAAAAAAAGAATTCTACGACGCATCATCATTTTTTTTTTAATGAATGTAGATCACACCAATTAAGTCATGTGGAAAATTACGCTGCAAGGATGAATTTTTCTTCTCTATTCACAGTATCAAGAAACGACTCCAAATAGAAAGTTGGAAAGAAGACGATGAAAAAAAATCGCAATAGAAAATACGACACAAGATGCTGCTGATGGAAAATGGTCCACTAAAAGGGGTTAATCAATGTGGGCCAGACGACGACGAAAACTCATTTATATTTCATCGAAAATATCCTTCTAGTCAAATGAGTGATGAGATGTGATGCCATGCGGGGGGAATGTAGCAGGATAAAAATCAAAAATATGTCACAACACACTTTATAAATCCTTGCTTCCTTCTTTTTGATTCTTCTTAGATAAGCATAGACAGTTTATACGATCTGGATTAACTTTTCATATTCTAATGCCTCTCGGCAAAAAAGAAATAAGGACTTATCGAAAGAAGTTCTTTTTTTGAATTTTTTGTTGAAAAAAAAAACAAGTTTCTATTCGCGGAACCAGTAAATTTTCCACCAAATTAAGCAATTCAAATGAAAAAAATGTGTAACCCGAAAATAAATTTTATATTTCAACAAAAGGACATTTTCATTATTCAATTGCGCGCGCACAACGACGAAATTTAACAACATCAAAAAAAAAAAAAAACCCAAACAAACAAAAATGTTTGGCTCTTTAGTCTCGGTTTCTCAAAATTAGTTGTTAATGGTCGTTAATAGATGAAAGTGTTCAGATAAGACGCAGATGGATGGTTCAAAAGTCCTCAGGCAAGGACCAAAATTTGTATATACATTGTGTCTTATTTTACCTCTTTCTGCGTTCTATGAACCTGATTGCAAAGTTTTTTTTTTCTTTCTTGTCTGCTTCCTTTTTTTGGGATTTGTTTGGTTATTGAAACCGAATCTAATTTGGCCACGATTTTTTTTTGTCATTCCTTAACGACTTGTATATAGGGATATGGATCAATAAAAGGCTGAAAACTTGATCTTGTCGGTATGGTTTTGAGTTTTGACAGGAAGATACATAGAAGCAGCTTGCTGCCGAAAAGCTATTGTTCGTATGAGTTGTTGCGAAGATGTTGCTAATTTGGGTATTCTTTTGAATAAAATACAACAATAATAGAAAAAGGAGTGAGCTTGAAGGTATTGCATATGGAAATGACATAAACAAAACGAAGAAATGAAGCAACTTGTTTATTTAGGCTTGTTAGCGCTTCAATTGTTTATACGTTGTACCTACCATGTATCTACACTGCGTTGTCAAGCATCTTATTTGGATATCAAACCACATCAGACGTTAAATTCTGTATCTTAAAGAATATTTCTTCTACATAGCGGAAATGCATCTGTTCCTATAAGCTGCCTAAAGAATCTTCGTGTATCTAGACAGACAGAGGTACCTGGTGTTGGGAACTCGAATTGCTAAATTAGAAAATTAGGAAAGCTAAAGTTTCTAATAAACAATGTTTCTGCAAATTCTTTGGTTGTTAGTTGTTTAAAAAATATATTCTGTGCCAAATAATCTATATTGGTTCCTAGGAAACTCCCAGGGCCATGTAACAGTAATGATGGCGCATATGATTGTCGACACCGACGTCTTAAGATTTTTGCCAAATCAAAATAACTCGTTTCTTCGGCTGAGTCTCACCTATTCAATGGTGTCAGGGTTATACAAATGTAAAATCAAGCCTTTTTTGATGTCTGAAAGTTGGTTTTAGTTGACAGTAAATTGCTTTACCAATTGAGTTAAAAAACCGTTGAGGGAAAAGTCTGTTTCTGGTTTACCGTAATATCCTTAATAAGACTTCGACTCACTCACAGAAGTAATGAGGTAGAATAAGCAATAGTTTTTCTGTAAAGAAAACTAGGAGAACTTGTTTATTGTAACAACTAATTATTTTATTTTAAAGGATTAAGTATGAAATCTTACAAAAAAACAAACAATTTGAGGTTTCATAGTTAAAGTAGAATTCAAAAACATGTTCCAGGATTTTTTAATCAAAGACGTAGACACCTATCTTATGATATAAAAACAAAATTTAAAGGACCTTATTAGACTTGATTCTAATGCCCAATTAAAAATAATGATGTATTTTGAAGAAAATTTTTTTTCAGATTCCAAACGAATAATTAGGTGACAGAAAATGAAATAGGATTTGATAGATATTAATTTATCAAGTTGTTTAGGTTTCAACTTTGTCAAAACGTGGTACATTAGCGAAAAAGAATTTGAGACTGATCGAAACTTGTGAGCAAGAAATTTTTATTGAGAGTACACGTGGCGCCCAATTTGGAACGCTTTAAACTTAGTTTTTGTACTGCTAAAACATCGCTTTCATAAATTTATGTGTGAATTAAAAAATTAATATTTTTGCAAGGTTATTTGCATAAGAAAACTCTTGGTCGTGTAGGATCGTGTTGGATCACTACAAGAAAAAACGGTTTAGGAGAGAGTGTCAATTTTTCCTTAAATAGGTGTGAAGCCAATTTGTATATCCAAACGACTTAAAACAAATCAAACATTATTAAACTCAATGTATAACTGGGTCGCCCGAACTTGCTCCTTTGTTTTAGTACTTTAAAATAAACAAAAAACAAGAAAGTCATTGAATTGCTAAAAACCTGAACATGCCATCTGATTCATCGTAAAAATATGAATTAAGAAAAAATCAAAAATTGCTATAGCCGTTTGATCGAAAAAAAATAAAATTTCTTGTATCTAAAATTCTTTAAGTATTTTTATTTTTATATAATTAAGATTGCACAGGGCTTGTTACATACAAATTTTGGTCGTAATTCGTCAAACTATTTATGAGAAAATCGAAAACCTAATCCTGTTCTATGGCAAGTAAAACGATTTTTTGAAAAATTATTCTTGACTAAATAACTTTAATCATTTAAAAAACACCATAGAATAAATTAATATTTAGATTCTAAATGCGCCCAAATTTAACAAATGTATGAACAATGTTAATTTTTTAACTCTCTTAGCTTGAAACTTTTTTTTATTATTATAACAATATCAAAAAACTGTTGTTAACATAAGAAATAAGAAATTTAATTCTCCACACATTTTGCCTAAATTTTCCAGTTCCTGTAGAATCAATAGGAACAGCGATATTTTTATATGAACTGAAATCCAAGATGGCGACCGAAGGTAAATTTCACGAGTGTGGAAAATGAGATCTATGATAGATAATGCATTCTTATTCGAATCAATGAAAAAAATGGATGCGTCAAAAACTGTTTCGATCTCAAAAATAGATAACTTAAAAAATACAGAAATACAAATCTGTGAATAAATATAGATACCTTAGAAGAGTTACTCATAAGATTTAGTCTCGATTTGCATTATTGACCCTAAAAGCATTGTTAACAAACTGTATGGAAATGATATATTTGCAGTGCAATCAAATAACTTATTCAAAATTTGTTTATATAGTGGTTTATGCCCGATATTTCTTCTCAGCTGCGAAAAAACTGGTTTTCTATTAAAATGTCATTTTTCATTGATTTCTTCGATAGATGTTTCACTTATGTAATCTTAAGTGTCATCTTTTATCTAATTGCTTTCTCAAATCATGCCGAAAAAAACTACATTAAGAAGGTAAAGAAATCGTCATACAAAACGATTCTTATCTCTCAAAATGAAAAAGATAAGTACCCTTGATCTTGTCAATCGGATTGCATCAATTGTCCGTAAGAATAATTAAAGATCGATTACATTTCCTCTCATCATCCAACGATATATATATATAGATAGATAGATAGATACACAAAAACTAGAAGCTCTTAATCTTTAAGATGACAATCATGAAGATTGATCATTAGAAAGTCCAACATTACAAAATGCAACAAAGTGGAAAATGATTAATTTGACACATTTTGAAAGAATTGCGGTCTGATTGTGGTTAAGTGTGGTATTCCATCTAAGAGTATCTTTAAGAGATTTTCTTCATATCTGTCGAGATTTCTTTTTCTTTTCGGCATTTCTATTTCTTTGTTAGTGAAAGAATTCAGCTTAATAAAATACCAAAAGAAATCAACTAAAACCATTTGTCTTCATTTTTACGAGAGTTCTTTGAACTTTATCACAAAAAAAAAGTCAGGATAAGATACGTTCGATTTATTATTTAAGTGGATTTGATAGTAAGTAGGTACATCTCACAAATGGCAAAAACAAAAACATCCTTGCACACTTTTTTGGCTCTTATTCTTCATCCTCAGTTGAATGACAGGTACATTTATCATTCTCCGCATAGTATAAAGACAATTCCTAACTTCCACTTATCCTCCCTGAGTGTTATGAATGCGGAGATGGATTAAGTAGTTTGTCGGGGGTGAATTCTTTATTTCTAATATTTTAGCCGACCTGTAATTTAATATGAAACTCCCACGTTTATGGGACTTTTATATTTATTTATAGAAACAAATTGTTCTACTTGGCTTGATTGGAATCAAAACAATTATTTGAATCATGACCATAACCGTTAGTGGCACGTGTCCATTTCTTAAAGTATATGTACTTTTTTTTGTGTAAGGGATAGATACCAAATAATAAGGAGGATTTTAAAGGTCCGAAGGTGAAATAATTGCTAGTTATTAGGAGAGAAGTGTGTTTTCTTTTGGGGATAATTACATAGTAATTAAAAAATTGATGTTTTTTCTTTAATAATGCACTAGTTAGTCTTAGAGTAATTTATGAGTTCTTAATGTTCTTATCTGAAAAAATAAACTGTTTATCTCAAAAATATATTTAATTAAATTAAAATTCAATAATAACTGGTTGTATGCGTCAAACTTCAAAGTCTGGAGCTGGAATATCAAACAAAACCCTCATTTTATTTGAAATATTAACATTTTGAATTAAAGCAAATGTTAAGCAATATCTTCTTTTGGATCTTTGGCTCAGAAAAACAACGAATACTTATCAAACAAAGAATAGACAAAAGTCATTTAGCCGGTTCAATCTTAAGCCCCTTTTTTTAAGTAAAGTGAGGACAGTGCGGCACTTTGAAAATGAGTAATTTCTTAGCAGTCACTTTCAGGGAATTCAAATAAAAAGTCCTTTGATACATTTTTGCTGTACCTATTTAAAACAGAATTGATGGACTATGGAAATTTTTTTTATTATAAATCATTGAAAAAAGTGCTTTTTTCATTATTGTGTTAGGTTAGGTTAGGTTGTTGGGCTGACAATTGATGTAGCTATCGTCACACTTAGATCAATGTAGATCCATTGTGCTACCCTTGAGTGTGTTACTCTTTTCCTGATAAAAACCTATGTGTTCTATAATCAATCAAGCCATTTAGAGGCATTGATGAAGTTCAATATTAGGATTTCTGATGTATCGGATAGATCCTCGAGATTATCGAAGAAGTATCTGCCAAGAAATTGCCTTCTTTGGTGACAGAGCGCAGGGCAGTGACAGAGAAAATGCGTTGTGTCTTCGTGCACATCTTCGTCACCACATCCCCTGCATAGGTCGTCTGTACTGAGTTTCATTTTAAATTTATGGTATTTCAGTAAGTTATGTCCGGTGATTATGCTCGTAAGAGTGCGAAGGGATCTCTTACTAAATTGCATAATTTTGTCCGTTTTCTGTTTATTGAAACAGGGCCATATTTTCCTAGTTGTATCGCAGGTGTCCAGTAGGTTCCACCTTTCATTGGATTTCTCTAGAATTAAATCTGAAATTTTCTTTTTAATTTCGCAGGGTGGGATATTGACCAGCTCTGCTTGACTGGCGTCAAGCGCCGATCCTTGCCTTGCTAACTCATCGGCTTTTTCATTACCCGGTACCTCGCTGTGCCCCGGGACCCAGCAGAGTCTAATATTATGCTGCGTGCCAAGAACAAGCTTCGATTTAATAATATCGGCAGAAATCGCTTTTATTGCCGCTTGGCTATCAATGTAAAAGGTGATATCAGCCCGTGGTATCGCCATCATTGATACCTGTCTAGCAGCTGTTGTCACTGCCATGACCTCCGCTTGGAAGACACTACTATAGTTTGGGAGCCTAATTGAGTTGTTTAGCTCAAGAGATTCTGAGAAGAAACCTGCACCTACACCCGTGTCCATTTTGGAGCCATCTGTATATATTGCTATTGCAGATTCACTGGTGTATGGTTCATTGTTCAACCATTCTTCTCTGCCTGGAAAAGCAGTTTTGAATGGTTTATGAAAGTCAAATTCGGGTGTTTTATAGTCTGTGATGATACTATCACTCGAATATCTGTAAAGAATCTGAGCATGTCCTTTTGTGCTGTTTTTCCATGAATTTGTCTGGTTCAGCCGCAAGGCGCTAAATGCTGCGGATTCTTGTACGAAGAGGTCTAAGGGTTTCAGGTCGAGTATCGTCTCCAACCCTGCAGTTGGAGTGGATTTCATGGTTCCTGTAATCCCAATGCACGCAAGTCTCTGTACCTTTGTCAGAGTTTTTAGGTTTGTGCTTTTCTCAATTGCATTCCACCAGACCAGATTACCATAGGTTAGTATTGGTCTAATTATTGCCAAATACATCCACCTGATAATTTTTGGACTCGGTCCCCAGGATTTCCCAAAGATTCTGTTGCAAGAATAGAATGCAATCATTCCTTTTTTGGCTCGTTCCTTAGTGTTAAGACTCCAGTTTAGTTTCCTATCTAGAATCACACCAAGATACTTCGCTTTATCTGAAATCTTCAGAGGTGTACCTTCGATTGAAGGAATTCTGAAGGTTGGTATTTTCGTTTTATTTGTGAAGAGGACCAGTTCCGTTTTTGACGGGTTAACCATCAGTCCACATTTCTTAGTCCATCTATTAACCTTAGAAAGGGCGTATTCAATCTGTTCGCTGATAGTGGATAGGAATTTTCCTGTTGCTAATAACGCAAGGTCGTCAGCGTAGGCTACTACCTTTACTCCACAGTATTTCAGATCGAGTAGGATTGAGTTCATTACTAGCACCCAAAGAAGTGGCGACAGGACTCCTCCTTGTGGGGTACCTCTAGATGTGTTTACTCTCATCTTTATACCTGCTAGTTCTGAGTTAATTTGTCTGTTTTTTAACATGCACATAACCCAATCTATTATACAATTATCGACTTTATTGTCTACCAGAGCTGTTTTTACCGCTTCATTCTTCACGTTATTAAAGGCACCTTCAATATCGAGAAACGCAGCAAGGGTATATTCTTTGTCGTTAAGAGTTTTTTCCACCGTGCTAACGACGCTACGAAGAGCGGTTTCTACACTCTTCCCTTTAGTGTAGGCATGCTGAGCTGGGGATATTTCAACCAGTTTCAGAGTGCCTCGAATATGTAGGTCTATCAGTCTTTCAAACGTTTTAAGAATAAACGATGTCAGGCTGATTGGTCTGAAATCTTTTGCTTCTGTGTGGCTGGGTTTGCCAGCTTTAGGAATAAAAACCACTTTGACTTCGCGCCACGATAGGGGAACATATCCCCATTTTATACTATTGATAAATATATTTTTCAAGCGCGGTATTATAAGGGTTTCACTTTTTTGTAACATCATTGGAAATATGCCGTTGAGCCCAGAGGATTTATATGGAGAAAAGGAATGGAATGCCCATCTGATCTTTTCATCCGTTATAATGTCCGATGGTACAGCGTGTTCCGTGTAGGATTCTGTTTCCAGGTTGCTGTCTTTTGACCCGCATCCTGGAAAGTGAGTAGTTATCAAGTGTTCTAGAGTCTCATTACAGGATTCGGTCCAGCTCCCAGTGGGTATCTTGAGAGATCCCAGAGGGATTGAGTCTTTAGAAAGAATTTTCCTTAGTCTGGCCGATTCGTTAGTACTCTCGATTTCACTGCAAAAAGTTCTCCATGAGCTTCGTTTCGCTTTTTGAGTTTCTGCTTTAAATTTTCGTTGACTGTTTTTATATATATCCCAGTCATTGTCATTTCTAGTTCTCTTAGCAACATTGAAAAGTTTTCTCGTTTCTTTTCTTAAATTGCTGAGTTGTAAGGTCCACCATGGTGGTTTCTTTTTACCCTTCCCTATGTGTTTCCGTGGACAACTTTTCTCAAAGGCGTTGAGTTCGTCAGATGCTTGATCAATATGTTTGGGTTCTTGAATCACAGCGTTACTGAGATTTCTGCTTCTCATCTCTAATTCCCTATAGAAGAGATCCCAGTTAGTATTTCTGAGATTCCTATAGGGTTTCGGAGTTTCCACTGTATCGTTTATCAAGAAGCATATAAGTCTATGGTCTGAGAATGATTCCTCCTTGAGGACACTCCATTGATCGATAGAAACTGTGTCTGTGTTATTAGTAACAGTTATATCGATTACTTCTTCCCTATTTTTAGTAACAAAAGTGGGCTCGTTGCCCCTATTTGCGACTAGTAGGTTATGTTCTATTATAAATTCAAAAAGAGACTCACCTCTGACGTTGGTATCAGTGCTACCCCATTGAGCATGATGGGAGTTAGCATCACATCCAAGGACAAGTCCCATCCTTCAGTGGCTGCACGCTCCACTAGCTGGCCTGTGAGGTCTGCAGGTGGCCCTTCAGTCCCGTCATAAGGCATATAACAGGATGCCAGGATGAGTGGTGGGAGCCCGATCCGCTCTAGCTTCACGGCAGTCTGATCTGTATTGCTATATGTAGATAAAAGAAAGAGATTAAACTGTTTCCTAGCTACAATGCAAGTTCTAAATTTACTGTTTGCTACCGCTTGTGTAGTTTTGAACAGCGTAAGTCCCTTTGAGTTTAAACCCTTAATTATGCCACCTGGTCCAATCCAGGGTTCTTGAATAAGGGCGATATCTATTTGTCTACTCTCCATGAGGTAGACAAGGTTGGCGCTGGCGGCTTTACTGTGTTGAAGATTAATTTGTATTAATTTCATTTTCAAGTACATTAAAAACCTCCCGCCTCTTACTTACTTGATTGTTCTGATTGGCCATTAGTCTCAGTTTGCACCGGTTTATCCCGATGCGCACCTTGAAGCCAATTTTCTTCAGAAGTGGTATAGACTTGTGACTAAGCTGCACAACCACTTCTGTACCGTCTTTTGTCTGCTCCCCTATCTCAAGCACCTTCCAGTTCGCACTGAGTTGCTCGGTGTTTAGAGATTGCAGATATCTCTCAATCCGATCTCTCGGGATGGTCGGACCCCGTAGCATCATCTTCGCCTTAGGCTTATTTAAGTCTTTTATTTCCTTAATGCCTATTAGGCGAAGGTCAGCGTTAGGCCAGGGAGCTACCGTTCTTTTAACGAAGTCCTGCAGCCACACGAGAGTGTTTCCGTCTTCGCATGTCAGCAGCTTGAATCCGTGGACGGTTCTTAAGCTACCGAAGAGGGGCGGTGGCCCATTCTTAACGATAGCATCGTTCACCTCGTCCAGGATTCTGACTTCCATCAATTGCCATTGATCATTCGAAAGTTTCCGAGAAGGTGTGCTAAAATCTGCAATAGCAAATTGCCGCTTCTCAATGGTCCCTTCCGTGATCAAGGTCTTCGGTTTTTTAGTCTTAGGTGAGGGGTTCGTAGGCGAAGACTTGTCGTCTTGCCTAGTTCTCTTGAACGCCGTTGAGCTTGGTCCGGGGTGGGGCAAAGTGCCAACCGTCTCCCTTACCGTCCTCAAGGTCTTTGTTCCCTTTTTAGTCCGGTTGTTCGTTGTGTCAATAGTCGTCAAAGTTTTCAGTCTTTGAGTAGCATTGTCCAACGCTAGCTTCTCCCTGGCCGTTAGGGTTTCGGGTTTCTTGCTAGAAAGACGTCGGACAATCCTCTCAGCGTTTCGTCGTCTCTTCCTCTGTATGCGTTCATTGAGACTTCCAGCTCTCTGTGAGGCCTTGGTCTCAATGACGGTGTTCGTCGTCGTGTTACCTGTCAGGTCTATGACGCTACTTCTGCTCGACGAAGATGGAAGAGTCGCGCCGGAGTTACCTGCGGGGCTAGTGCCCCCAGCGCAACTCCCACATGGCCCTCCCATCCCTGCCTCCAACAGTTCCAATTTCCCGGTTGGGGGAAGTGATACCGCTGTCTGCATGGTTGGCGTCAACGTAGGCGTTCTCGTCATGTCCGTGTCTAATGAGAATCGTCCTATCTTTGACTGAGTCTTGGCAACAGTCGGAGGATTGGGCGGTCCCATTAGAGTACTAACGCTCGTACCTCCTGAAGGGGTCACCTCTTTGGACGGTGGGGCAAGTGCCCCTCCTGCCTTCTTAGGATCATTCTCCAGGAAAGCACGAGCGCTTTGAAGTCGTAGGCGTTCGGTGTCAGTCAGTTCTTCCCAACTCCTTTTGCCAAGTCGTTTGATTGTTTTCTTGCAGTTGGAGATTTTACTCCGAACTGAAGAGTTTGACAATCGTGAGAAGGTGGAGCTGGCAACGGAACATGCGTCGTCGTCAGTCAGTGTTCCGATGCTAACTCCATCCTCTACACCGAGGTTGGAAAAAGGGGTGAGAAGAAGAAGGTCTTCGTCTTCCTGTGTGATAGTCTTTGTCGTGTTGTCTTGTTGTTGTTGTTGCTGTTGTTGTTGTTGTTGTTTTTTGGTCACTGGCGACTTCTCCCCTCCTTCTATTGGAGAGGCAAAGCCAACGCCGGCAGCCGTGACTTCTGCTGACGCTTCAACGTATATCCCCGTTGATGTTTTTATAGTTTGTTCTGTCTTTTTGTCCATGGTTTTTATCGTTTTGGGTTTCTCTTAGTTAGTCTGGGATCACAGCTGATCGGCTGAAGATTTAAGAAATACAAATCTACAGCCGATCAGCTGAGGCCCCAAACGTAAGCCTCCCCACCGCTACAAGGTGGAAACCCGGCGAGGAGGTCATTATTGTGTTAGAAATTTATAGCATTTTTTGTTAGAACTTATTGCAACTATTTTTAGGAATTCTTTCATAGGGAGATTTTTTCATAAATATATTTGATAGGTTAGGAGTAATTTCATAGAGCCACAATATCCACTTCGGATATTTGAAAAGCAAAATTACTTGTTTTCATTGAAGTTTTGATTTTAACTTTTAAATTAAATTAAATTAAAAAATTTAATTGAAGATTTTTTAGTGTATTCCAATTAAAAAAAAAAAAAAACATTTTTATTTTTTAAATTATCAATTAAAAATATATTTGTTTTTCTCTTTTTTTTTAGAAAAAAAGGAATTGATAAAGAAAGGCAAAGCATTTTAAAGGAACGAACCTTTTGTTTACAGTTAACTCATTTTTTGGGGACACCGCCCCGCCCCGCTCAGGCAACTCCGTCGCTTGATTTAAAGTATTTTGCGAGGTCGCGTTTTAAGGAATTTTCAAAGAGTAGCGCATTCTAATGAAAAAAAATAAGAATCGGAAACAAATTTTGTGGAAAAAAATTTCGCCTGCAAAAAAAGTAAATTTTTAAAAATAATTCAAAAATTTGATTAAATAATTACCAAAAATTCAATTTTCTGACAAAAAATAATTGACAAAAATAAACATATAAATGAGGTAGTTATTTCTTTTTCGGCTTTAAGAGCATTGCATGCAAAACTGACCGAAATTGAAGACAAAAGTGATATTCTATTTTTAATTAACAAAAAAAGTAGTTTAAAACAACTTTTAAAAAAAATTTAATGTCGAAAAAATAACTTTTTATAGGATACAGATACGATTTTGTTTGAATTAATTCTGCAAGTTTTTCTAAGAAATTTTAT
This sequence comes from Syrphus vitripennis, assembly GCA_958431115.1. Lineage (NCBI taxonomy): Eukaryota > Metazoa > Arthropoda > Insecta > Diptera > Syrphidae > Syrphus > Syrphus vitripennis. Next base: position 84,181,098 of record OY288108.1, read on the forward strand.
TTATTTAGTCAATAATATTTTTCAAAAAAAAAATACTAGTATTACCTAACGGTAAATAGACTACCTGCCATAAATAATACGATAAAAAATTTATCACAGAAGTCCTATATAATTTCAATACTAATGCATATCAAAATTTCAAAAAAAAAATATTCTTTGGAATTATTTTTTGGAAAAAAAAAATTTTATGAAAAGTTTATTTATTTTGAAAATGAGTGGATATTTTTTGAAATTTTTTTTCCGAGTGTATATAATTAACTAAAAAGAAATTTTATACATAAAAAAAACAGATCTTTTTCCAATCCGATCTCAGTTGCAACACAGTCATACTGTACCAAAGTCGGTCAGTATTGCCTTGTGCGAGCCGGTTCACGGTTTCTACGCCTTCGACTTTCTAAGTAGGGGAATGCATTAGTTGGAATATAATCACTCAAACGCACACACCCAAAATATTCATGGTTGGGGTAATAAGCTTCGAAGATTAAGCTTTTGTAATGTGACCCCAGATCAGCTTTAGTAAGAAATTATCTAATCTGTTAATGTTGGACCCGTTGTACAGATTTCTTCCAAGTCCTACCAAATAGGTTCATCCGAGTATTTAAAAAGTAGATTACCTTTATACAAATCATATATTAAAAATATTTTACAGACCTCCCTCCCCTCCATCTGTCAGTCAATTTTTTTTTGTTGCGGAATTTTTTGACTTTCTGGTTATGCTTGAAATATGTAGCAGCTGAATATATCCCATCAAAGCCTTAATATATGGAAGTCCATCAAAGGCTCTTCATTGATGACAGTTACTTTAATAAAATCAATTCCGCACTATTCAACCAAGCAAATAATTCACCCTCCTTCGTAAAATGGTCTACCCCATATTAACCAACCCATAGCTAACACGTGCGATGTCCACTCCTTGTCGTCAAGAAACAAAACAAAAAAATTCCACTCCTCTTGACGTTGACGACAAAACGCATGTAAATGACACATATCCCGAGGACGAGACAACCCACCAACCGACACACTGCAATGTACAGTACGTGCCATGACAATCGCATTCAAAGATAACAAAAACTGCCCCACAAAAACCAAAACGAATAAAATTAAGTAAACACGACAATAATGTCGCTCGTAGAACGAATCCTTAAATAGAAATCCCAAAAAAAAACTCGTTCCACCGTTTTATCCTTACGAGATCATAAAATTCCGTCCACTTTCCCTTGAAAATCGCAGTTAAACTATATAATAACGCCCAAACTAAATGCATGATGCGGTAATAAATGTCAAATAAATTCTACATTTAATGACTGTCAAGTTGACAGCTATAGCTTCGACTGAAACTTAACTCGGCTCATGCAGAGGGATTTTCCAACAAAAAAACTGCATCAGGATTAATAAAATGTCCTCATAAACAGGAAGTGCATCATCACCAGGGAATAAATTTGTTGATGTTTTTAAAATTTATTTAATCCTTTAAGTTCTACCATAAACTTCCTCCTTCTTTCTGAAGGATATTGTTTGGAAATTATATTCTAAATTGATAAAACCTCTGATCCTTTTGGCAAGTAATCAGTTTGCAAAATTTTGAAAAGGACGAAAAAAGGAAAACATAACTCCTTGTCCACAACAAAACTGTTAATCGGTTTTTTTTTTGTTTGTTGGGAAATGAAAGAAGATCCTTTCGTTTTTTTCAAAACTGTACTACATCGCAGGTAAGGGGGTTTTTCCTTAAGTCGAACATCGGTATACCTATTTATTTTATGTCCTCGTAAGTCCTGTTTGTGCGAATGCATTTTAATCCTTTTTTTTCAATTGCTTGTAAGAACGGACGATATATTTTCGCACAAAATTGAATTTCAATCAAAACACAAGTCCTTCGCAATCGGGTGGAAAATCCTTTCCTTATCAACGACGACGATGACACACGGCTGGTGAATGTGATGCATTTGGTTCTTTAGAATGTTTTGAAATTGATTTTGAATTTGTGTCGTTGAAATTTTGCCTAAGGACATCTTTGCACAGGAGGTTAAGGATATTTTTTTTTTTGTTTTCCGCATGCATCTATTATTATTTTGAGGTAAGAGTTAAACTTCCGTCTTTGTAAAAGGGAGAAAAAGGGATAAGAGACCTAATAATACAAATTGAGCATGTTTTCTTATTTTCCATTTTAATTGAAAATAGTTAAGCCTTAGGCTCCTAAAATAGAAAAGAGGGAGTTTTAAGAAGAGTTTGCATCCATTTTTTTTTTTCTAGGATGTTCATAATGAATGTCTTAGGTTTTGCCATCAATTTTTATTTATGTGACAATTATTATTAGTGTTGTTATTATATTGTTTGTTGTTTGGAAAATTTGCATTTAAATGTAACACAGTGTTTATGTTGTTGTGCCTTCTGTAAATTAAGTATTCATTCAAGTAGCAATGTGTGGAAGAGTTTTGCCAACAGTGCATTTAAATTATTGTATATTTGCAAAGATGTTAACAACAGGGAGTCGAAAAGTAAAAATTTGCATGCGGGATTTATGTTTCAAATATTGAAAGTGACAATGGGTGCTCTTTCCCATAATTCGAGGAACTTGAACAAACTGAGAGTCCATAACTAAGCTATGTAAGTGCTGTTTATTAAAGATTTTTAAAAATTATTGTTCATATACAAAGTTACAATTACTGAGAGGAAATTGTATGCACTTGGTATTGCAGAGATTACTACAATCATACGTTTTGTAATCATTACATATTGAAATTTAGACTGAATACAAACGACTGAATTTATTAACAATTATCTCACTCATTGCAGTCATAACTTCAGTACGTGTTTTAGGTATCTATAATGAGTTCAGGATCATGTATTGAGTGCAGAAATTCATATGTTGATTAAAAACTATAACAATATAGACTCAGTTTTTGTTGCTTGTACTCCTCAATATCCGCTACTATCATTGCAAATTTTAAATATTTTCTTAATTTTTATGTATTTTACTGCAGGAGTTTCATCGTTATGCTTTTTTTTTGCATACAAGTGATTACAAAACTTTCTTACAAAAGAAAGTAATTATTACATCGTTTCCACGATTACTTTTATTCTGAAAGTGAGGACGTTAGATGTTTTGGCAACCCTTGCATTCTAACCAGACAGGCTGAGCTTCTTATCCTATACTGAGATGGATTTTGAAAATTGTTGCCACGATGTCAACGCTGTAGATGAGAATTGGAGGTATTTTTTGAAATTCTAAGCTACAGGGTGGCACAGAACTGAATATATGCTTGAATTCAGTCAAATTCCCGGGTTTCTTTTTGTATACCTCCTGCTTGACATAACCCCATATAAGAAAGTCTGGTGCAGTCAAATATTGATTTGTTTGAGAATTTTTGTTGGAGCTCCGCCACAAATGACTTGGCCATATGCTCCACCTTGCTCGAACAAATGCTGTTCAATGGTGTTCGTCTTCTTCGTAGTTCTGGGTAGCAAAACTCATTCAACATCTTTAATTAACGGTTCCCATTTAAGGTTACTGTTAAACAGTTTTCTTCAAAGAAGTACGGCTCCTTAATACACATTGAAGAAGCTGCGCACCACACAGTGACTTCTTTCTAGGTGCAGTTTCGTCTCTTTAAGATGGTTAGATTCACTTCATAATACGGCAATTTTTCTTGTTTACATTGCCGTTTAGGTCAATATGGGTCTTATTGTCTTCATCGGCCATTCCACGCGAACATGAAAATCCTGAGACTTTAACTTGCTTGTAATTTTGACTTTGTACGGAAACAAGTTTAAGTTATCATCAAGTACCCGTTATAATGACGCACTGCTGACTCCTATTTTCATCAATAAGTTTGAAGTCGAAACACTTGGATTTGTCTGTATTTCTGATTCTACACCCGCGATTGTTTCCTGAATCCGAACATAGGGACCTCGATGGTAGGGTTTTCGTGGGATGCTTCCATATTCACATATTTACCAGCCTCATAATGAATTATCTACTCTATCTGCCACACACCCTCCTAAATTATCTCTAGACGGAAATGACGCATCGTTACGTTGCACTTTCCAAGTCCTATTTTTCGGTGTCCAGCATTAATTTTGATAAATCTAAATGGCAACCTGTTAAATAAAAAAAATGGCGATTATTTACACACAAAAAAGTTATTACGTTTTATTTTTAAAGTAGTAGAAAGATTGAATGTCGAAAATTAAAAAAAAAAAATAGCTCTTCAAAAAAAATATTGGAATTCCCAAAAAAAAATCGTATTTTAAACTTTCTAGGTGTATTAAATTTACTTTAATGTTAATTTTTTTTGATGTCTTGAGATAATTGAATAAACGAAAAAAAAATTGACATTTAAAGTCTGGCAACCCTATGCCTTGATCACATTTTTGAACTGAAACTGAATATATTTTTAGGCTATAGCTATAGGTATATTAGTATATAGCTAGGTACTTGGAATAAAGGCATGTATTGTCCCCATATTGCTGCATATTTTTAGCACACGTTCTTTTTTTATAATGCTTTTTTTCATTTTTGCGAAATATTGGAGGGTAACTTTAAAAGCCAGTTCAAAATCCTTAAGATAACAATCTATTTTCGAATGTAACTCGTGTATCTGATCCTACATTTTTTTCCCAGAACTACTGATTAAATAACCAAAAAAAATTATTTGCAAACCGCCTCAAGAACATTTGAAAAAATTTCCAAACAATACGCACCAACTCTCAAGATCTCTCCTGTCAAGTGTTTACTTTTAATAAAAACTCTGTAATTGAGAAGATACTTCACAAATAAAGAAAACTCGTTCAAATACTATAAATTGGCAACAATGAAATGACAAAACGCTAGCAAAAAAATTTCTGCAAAAGATCTTTACTTAAAAACTATTCCAGATAAGAGATCGAGAAGAATGCAGACGAATATTTTTTGCAAATTTAATCAAAATGACATATATATACGCCTCAGGGTTAATACTTAAATCTGGTTTTCCTCTTCAAGGATCAAAGATACATTCGGTATAGATGCGACATAAACCGACATGCAACAAATTCTCACAATAATCCTTATGTGTCGCCATCAACCGAAAAATTGAAAAAAAAAAATTGTACCTACAGTACAGTAGGTAGGTACTACAATGCAGGTGGTGGTGTTTATTCATCAAATAAAAACAGTAAAAACATGACGAATGTCTGTTATCCTTCTAAGGATACCCATGATGTGGAGGCAAAAAAAAAATGAAAATGAGATCACACAAACCCTCCGATGTGAGATATGTGGTTCACCCAGAAAATATCCTTCTTAACGAAATAAAAAAAAATGTCTTACTCTCGTCATATTAAACGAAGTGGAGGAAGGACATCTTCCGTATATTTTCATTCTTCACCCAACCATGACTGACAACATGACATTGGTGTGACAAACACCAAACAAGAAAACAGCATCCTGCTGCAAGGACTAAGAAAACAGAAAACATAACAAAAAAAGGCAACCAACTATCGTCATCTTCCATGCCGCGCGTTTGAGAATTCTTATTAAAAATGCAAATGCTTAGGGAGGAGGACCTCATTTTTGTTTTCTTCTAAAACACATTACACAATTTTGAAAGATCTTTCCGCATTTTTTGTATTTTTAATTAATTCGAGTTTATTTTAACTGACATCAAGAGAAAGAGAGTCCTTTCTCTAATGAAAAAAATGGCAGTCGTCTTATCTAATTTAGAATATCACTTCCATGTTTTTTTCCTGAAATTCAATACCGAAAAACTTCCTGATTAATTGCAATCAATTTTTTGTGCTCGGTTGTAATTTTTCGTCCTTTTGTATGAAATCCAAGAAGGACATGGTCCATTACAATAAGGCTGAACTGAATGTTTATCTATCATTTATTCTGGTTCGCAATTGGCACTATCGAGAAGAGGTATTCCAATGTCCAGCAAGATAAATATAAAAGAGGACAAAAACATGTCTGCCCTAGAAGCGCATGGGACAAAAAAAAAAGAAACACACACAAAAAACACGGTCAAAGAGGTTGGGTATTGATTAATTTCCTGCAATCGGAATTGAGTATTGTGCGAACTTTAAATATTGGCACAGAAACGGATGCAAAAACAAAAAAATAATCCATCCACGTCGTTTTGTGTATTTAGGAGTATTCTGTGCAATTCTCTCACAAAACAGCATGTTCGTCCTGATTTTCAAAATTGAAGTTTTGTGATGTTGAAAAATGTTAAACCATTAGTTAAATTCTTAGCTGTGACGACAGTTTTTCGACAAAAATACTTTTATTTTACATTTATTTTTGTTACGCTCTTGAAATGATTCGGCTTATCAGAGATCCTTCTTGTAGTCTAAACACAACCATCCCATATCCCAACACAATTTTCTTTTATCTTTCCATTCCATCAGAGAGTGTGCCAGCAGGTGAGGCTACAGGCTACACCTACTACAAGAAGATAGACACAAAAAAAATATCCTTTCGGCAGCGTGCCAAAGGAATTTCTTTTTTTTTCATCTGATTTGCTCCTTCGTCAGCAGGATATCATTTAACTACTGAATGATGTGATCTGTGGGCTTTGATAAGGACATATACAACCTGCATGTGGTTTTGTCATCCTGGATGTGAATGTACCAAAGGAAGTTTAATTTTGTTCTTTGCATATTATATTTTGTTGGTTACATGCATTAAATGCGAGGATGCATTTAAAATTGAATTACTTACTCGAAAAAGGTCCCTTTAAGGTGTTTACTATAAGAAAATAGTAAATGATACAAAAGAAATAATAAAGGCCTTAGATAACAATCTTGTGGTACAACGATTGCTTTTGGTTAGTATTTTTATTCTGCTATGTATATGAATAATTTGATATTTGATTTGAATAAAAGGTTGCAGCGATATTTTAGTTCATATGTAAAGTAATACGTTCTTTTATTTGTTGGATTTTGTGCTCAGCTGTAACAGAATTTTATTAAATTTTTTTTGAATTTTATGACATTCAGTGGAACTATATGAAGTATTAACACGACCAAAATGTGTTTTTTGTATACCTGAGTAAAGGAAGAAGAAGTTTTAGATACCATAAGCAAACAAAAAATAGAAAATTTGATATCATTCGATATGATGTCTCCAAGTTCAATTCTTTATTACCTAGGCGATTGAGCTCAGTATTTCTTACGGCAATATCAATAACTATTATTTATAAAAATTTGATGAGGCTGCTCTTTACTAGTAAACCTGTTGGTGTTGGTAAGGTTGGTCAACGACGTTGAAAAATAGCATAATAAGCATAAGCACTGGATTTGCATTAGTATCCCTCAATTAAGTCCAATGCACGGTTTTCCGTTCTCTGTTTGCTCTAGAAGTTGATATTTTCCGATAAAGCTTTGATTCCATTCATGTTCAATAACGTTTTAAGTTGCATGTTCCAGAATGTGCTAGTCATCAAAAAGAAGTTCAACAGTGTCTATAGAGAATTTTAATGACTGGCTTTAAGCAGGATGGGCATCATGCAGAAGAGTTTGAAATCCAGGGGTCGGAGAGTGAAATGCCAATGAAAACAGAACGAAAAAAATTTCAAACCAATGTTTAGATTTCAATTTTTCTTTCTATTTTTGATATTTTCAAAAACGTTCAATCCAATGGGCTGGATTCTGTTAGTATTACTGTACAATGTACATTTTATTTACCAACTGCATTATACTGAACGTATTATTTCTTGTTATGGGTATTTTGCATAATTGTTTTCAAATGAGTTGCTTTCAAAATATGTAAAAACTATTTTATCAATATTAATCCATTCTCATTAGTTAGTGTCAATGATGCGCACAAAAATAAACCGATTACACTTCTTTCTTTGGAAAAATTCAAACCCCTTTCGAAAAATATTATAATTGCAAAAATATCAACAGATTAGTAGTCATTAGTCACCCCTTTGGTATCCCATATGTGTATTTCGAATAGATGGCAACATCATTTAAAATCAATTCTCATATCATTATATTTTTTGTAAAACTATTTACTCACACATAATTTTACATTTTTTATTTCTATTTGTATCTTTTCAGGTAAGCCGATAATTTGTTCTAGATCAACGCCCAATGTTTACCTTCCATCGATCTTCTAATGGGAGCTTATATTTATTTTTTGTTCTCCGATTTTTGTAAGTAAATGACAACCATGAGAAATCCTTTTTTTTTTAAGAAAATAACCGCGCATTAACGCCTATCTTAAATTGCTTTTAAAATAGCTCTAAATCCTTAAAAAAATTACCCATCAAATCCTTTTGTATACAAAAAAAACTCGACCACATAAGACATGCCATGCCCTAATCCTTGTAGATAAATTGCTAAATATTCATCATAGTTTCTAAATTCCCCTTGGGGTTTTATCAGTTCTTTTTATTTTGCGAATTTGAAAAGACATTTTTGACTGTCTGTCGCAAGATCCTTTTCTGTTTTTTTTTGTCAATTTTTTGCAAGAATGATCATTGCAGATCGAATTTCTCGACCTGAAATGTCAATTTGATTGATTTTACATGTTTTTTGTGACATTTTTTCTTCATTTATTTTTTTTTTTTTGCAAATTCATTCAGAACATTTCTTTCTGATTCTGGCTTTTGGTCGTCCTTAAGGGCATCACCTTTTTATCAAAGACACAGTGTTTTTTTCTTATTCCTTAATGGTTTCGCATGTTGTAGTGATTGATGATGTACATAGATTGTCCTCAGATTCGCTTAGGTTATGCAAATGGTTTTGAATGGAATATCCTGTGACTTCTTTTTCCATCTAATGTTGTCAACGATGACGAAAACATTAGTCATTAATAATTATTAAGAAGTAATTTACAAAATATTGCAAGGATAATCCATATTCCATGGACGCACAGGACAAAAGCCTTGATCTTCAGATATCGTATTGTATGTTGTGTGTATGTTGGCTGACTTCAAATTGGATACGGAAACAACACTTTTATATTTTTTTCTTTCTTTTTTAAGTACAAAAAAAAAACATCTGCGGTTTGATCCTTGTCAGAGAAAGATTGAGAATTAAAATCCAATTTTGTCTTGCGTCATCATTTCTAACATATTTTCTTTGACGAAATAATAGTTCGAGCGTAATAATCCTTAAAAATTTAAATTTTATCAATAGAAAACGAATGATTTTTGTTCGTTATTTCTATGTCTATGAAAGCAGAACAATACCTGAAAATATCAATAATCCTTGCTGAAGGAAAAGAAAATTGTGAAAATATCCTTGCAAATCTTATGATTTTTTTCTGCAAATATTGATGATGTGCAACGAAGCGGTTAGATTTGTTCTTCTTTATTTTTTTTTTGCACATGTACCGGCGAGTATGATGCGATTTGGATGCATATTTTCGCACATAATTTAGTTGTGGAATTTATGAGAAATATTTGAAAGATTCATTTATTATGCATTGTTATGTGCATTGACTGAATTATGCATAAGTGCATTTTTTTTGGGTCAAAACTGTTGAAAGTAGGTATTTTGTTTAAAGCAGATGTTTGAAAGAGGTAATTGGATGAGAAAATATTTCATGTTGTTCATGTTTCTGTTGTAAAGAAGATTTGTTACTTTCGGATAAATTAAAGAAAATGTCGTTAAAAATCCACAACTCGATGTATGTTTGAAAGTCGAAAATTCAAAATAATCTCTGCGACAGAAGAATCACAATAAATTGGGGTTATGTTTTCTAAGAACAATTTTTTACTTATAGATATCTAAATAAATTATCCTCACACCTAACCACATCCATTGTTGTAACGAACTAGTTCAACGACACCTAGTTCATTTAAGTTTGCATTACCTGAAATCAATATTATACTCTTGTCTTTTTCTATAGGATATTTGAAAAGTTATATTAATTTATAATCAAATTGGATATGATTGCCATTTTACAAAATGGCTTCTTTGAGTATTTTCAACTTTTGACAAATAAATATTACGAAACCATTTATTTGCATAGGTATATGTTTCCAAGTCTACACCTTTAAAAAATCTTGAACAGAAAAACGCTCCGAGAAAGTTACTCAGAACAGCTAATCAAGGGCTTTTGGAGTATTACGAGTAAGAAATAAAATGACTTACTAAATCTTTAAACGAAATAGACATATATTATATATTCGTTCATTTACATAAAATTTTATCAAAATCCTAGAAACCGTTTTCAAGAAATTGGAGATTTTTTTGAATGGGTTTTGTTTAACATTTGTATCGGAGATTCTGTCAATAATGGCTTAATTTCAATTTTCTTTTGTAATGGACTCAATTTTTTTTCGAATTTGTCGTTCCCGTTTTTGAAACATATGAAATTTTTTAAAATTTGTATGAAAAGTACCGTTATTTCGATAGTAAAATTAGTTTCTATTCAATGTATAAAGATGGTACCTATTAAAAAAACTTTTTTAAAAAATCAAAAAAATTTATTTTTGAAAATTTTGGTACTGATTAGTTTTAATTTTAGTTATTTTTTCATAAAAATATAAATAAAAACAAATTAAAAAAAAACTTTGAACTTTTTTTCATTTAAAGTGATTTAATATCTATTTAATTTTTTTTTTAGCTCAACGGACAGACAGACAAACCGAATAGCGAGACCCACTTTTTTTGACTTCCCTATCTAAATATTGTTAAGTTTGTTCAAAATCTCGATTTTGATTTTTGAAACTTGAAACTTGAATTTTTAAAATTTGAAAATTTAAAATATTTTTTGTACAAACTATCGGCTAAAATATTTATAGGATATATTTTTTAAGTGTTCCCGTTGTTTCTTAATGCTAAAATATTTTATTAGTTTCAGTTTTGCTTTGAAAAAGGATTACTGAAATATCAACAAACGAAAAACCTATTTTAGGTACAAAAATTTTGATGTAAAAATTAGTGCGTGTAAATGCGCAACTAAACCTAAAAAGGGAAAATATTGCTACCCCACGGTCATTGTAATCTTTCTTTTAAAACTTCGAAAAAGGTCTATTTATAACACCATTTATATTTTATTTTCATAATATCCAATTTATTTGCCACACTTTCCATCACACGCCCTCCAACTAAATCACATCGCATAATCCCAAAGATAAATACGTTTTCTAACTAAATTTCCATTTCATGCCATCTTCTTGTCTCTCGTCCCCCCCTAGGCGGCACACCCTAGTGACTATGTGCCATTTCTAGAATATTTGTCCATCAGTTTATAGAACAAAACCTGTCCAATCCATCAACTAACTAATTTGATAGATATAAAAAAAAATAAGAAGCATTTTTACACCCCACTTCTGCAAGCATTAGTTATCCTTATCACCCACATGCACACCCTAAGCGATTAAAATTCAGGCAAAAAATTGCATCTCTTCCTCCTGTAAGTTTGACGGGGAGTTAAATAACAGAAAAGTGTGAGATTAAAATCTATTTCAGGAGGTGGGTGAATTTCCACCCCTGAGGAACGAAAAAAAAAATAACTATACCTACCCAAGAATTTTATGTTAAAGTTGCATTGAACAAAGTACAGTACTCTGTACTTTCTGTCCTTAGCCGAAGGGGGTGTGTCGAATAAATTAGAAATTCTTCATCACTGAAATTTTTAGTCCACCCCCTTTTTTTGCCTCCTCCTAAAAGAAAGTGACATAATTAAGTCGCAAAGATGTTACACGATATTATATCAGAAACGAAACGAAAAATTAAGGACCTGCCAAGCAGAGCTGTTACTGTATCACAACCCTTGAAGTGTATGATGTGTAATAACTTCAGACACAACGGAGTGACGCGACGGGGCGGTGCGGTGCGGTGGCGCGTCGGCCGGCGGTGATGAACACAAGGACAAACAGATAAAGAGTGCGCGCGAGGGCGATGTGCATATTAATTCATTCAATTAAAATTATTATGCAGTGTTGAGGGAAAAATATCAAAAATGTATCTCTGAGTTTACGTGTCAAAAAAATCCTCACCCTCTCCCTCGGTCTAATGCCTGTGGTTATGCTGCATATATTTTTTAGAGGAGGAAATGCAATGATGAGGCAAGTCCTTTATATATTTTTGTTTCTATGCAGTTCTTTTATGATTTGGTGTTGCATCAGATTGAAAAAGTTTATTATGTCCTTCAACACAATGAGATTGTAAAGTCAAAGTCAGAACAATTTAACTTGTTATAGGGGATTGCATAAATGGCTATGCTGCGCATCCAGACACCCACTTATTAACCAAAGTGGCAGTAACATTCTAATTATGGTAAAGAATGTGGTTTTTGTATTGTTGGTTGTCGAAATTTTAACGTCTGGTTTTTTGGTGGAAGAGGGAGAGTTCAAATTACAAACTGGCTTATTATAAATTAGAATTAAAGTCAACGCGGTGCAAAAATATTGAAATTATTGTTACTTTCATAAGAAGGTTTTTTCTATTCCTTAACATTAATTTTTAAACAGTTGGTAAAAAAACTCTTTTAATTGAATTTTTTGGCTACACCGAGTAGCACGCAGATTATAGTACTTAAAAAAAATTACTATATAAAATAAAATACACGACTGAATCGCATGAACCTGCTCCTGTGTCAAAGTTCTTTTAAATAAACAAGATAAAATTATTAAAACTGGAATGTTATTAGAGAAAAATATGAAACGATTCATTATTTGAGTTGATATAGTAACTTCAAAACAAATTTATAAGCTCAAAGCTGAAAATTCTATCTGATGAATTAAAAATATAAGAATTTTTTTTCAAAAATTATTTTGTCTGAAAGAGTCCAAGATTTAAATACTCTTGATAAAATAGACCATTTCCTAAATAACTTGACGAAGACATTTTAAACTTTTGTTTTTAAATATGAAATGTCAAAGATATCTTACATATTTTTAAAAAAACATAACTTGGTCGATCGGCCGCTTTCTGCGAAAGCCACTCCTCTAAATTTGTACCTACAGCAAAAAAAAATCATAAACTGCGTGCTTTAAAAATTTCACCAAAATATGAAAAGACATAAATCATTATAAACTGGGTCAGACAGATAGACAGACACATCCCCTTCTCTATAGTGCGTACTTCGTCATCCTTTTGAATTATGAAAATCCATTTGAATAATTTAACACTACCACTTTGTCAGAATTGAATTGCTACTCACTTATGCTTTATACGCAATATGTCCTGACCCTTTGTGCAATTTGTTTCCTTATTTTTCCAAATGTAAATACAATTTATATCCAAAGAAAAAACTTTACGCATTTTCAGATCAAACTTAAAATAAAGTTATTACATATTTTGTTTTATATTTTTTTATATTTATTTCCCTTCTTAGGAAGAAAGCAAGAAAAGGGGAAAGACACTGAGCAGCGAATATCCTAAGTCATATCCTTTACATCTTCAATTCACTTTCATCTTTTCACTTCTATTACCCATAAAGGGATCATACGCAATAAAACAACATAAAGCTGTTTGAAGAAACTTCCTTAATTTAGCGTCAGGTTGTCTGTTATAGGCTGAGGGTACTTTGCAGCAAGGCGCAGCGAATAAATATTAAATATTAAATATTAAATATTAAATATTAAATATTAAATATTAAATATTAAATATTAAATATTAAATATTAAATATTAAATATTAAATATTAAATATTAAATATTAAATATTAAATATTAAATATTAAATATTAAATATTAAATATTAAATATTAAATATTAAATATTAAATATTAAATATTAAATATTAAATATTAAATATTAAATATTAAATATTAAATATTAAATATTAAATATTAAATATTAAATATTAAATATTAAATATTAAATATTAAATATTAAATATTAAATATTAAATATTAAATATTAAATATTAAATATTAAATATTAAATATTAAATATTAAATATTAAATATTAAATATTAAATATTAAATATTAAATATTAAATATTAAATATTAAATATTAAATATTAAATATTAAATATTAAATATTAAATATTAAATATTAAATATTAAATATTAAATATTAAATATTAAATATTAAATATTAAATATTAAATATTAAATATTAAATATTAAATATTAAATATTAAATATTAAATATTAAATATTAAATATTAAATATTAAATATTAAATATTAAATATTAAATATTAAATATTAAATATTAAATATTAAATATTAAATATTAAATATTAAATATTAAATATTAAATATTAAATATTAAATATTAAATATTAAATATTAAATATTAAATATTAAATATTAAATATTAAATATTAAATATTAAATATTAAATATTAAATATTAAATATTAAATATTAAATATTAAATATTAAATATTAAATATTAAATATTAAATATTAAATATTAAATATTAAATATTAAATATTAAATATTAAATATTAAATATTAAATATTAATATTAAATATTAAATATTAAATATTAAATATTAAATATTAAATATTAAATATTAAATATTAAATATTAAATATTAAATATTAAATATTAAATATTAAATATTAAATATTAAATATTAAATATTAAATATTAAATATTAAATATTAAATATTAAATATTAAATATTAAATATTAAATATTAAATATTAAATATTAAATATTAAATATTAAATATTAAATATTAAATATTAAATATTAAATATTAAATATTAAATATTAAATATTAAATATTAAATATTAAATATTAAATATTAAATATTAAATATTAAATATTAAATATTAAATATTAAATATTAAATATTAAATATTAAATATTAAATATTAAATATTAAATATTAAATATTAAATATTAAATATTAAATATTAAATATTAAATATTAAATATTAAATATTAAATATTAAATATTAAATATTAAATATTAAATATTAAATATTAAATATTAAATATTAAATATTAAATATTAAATATTAAATATTAAATATTAAATATTAAATATTAAATATTAAATATTAAATATTAAATATTAAATATTAAATATTAAATATTAAATATTAAATATTAAATATTAAATATTAAATATTAAATATTAAATATTAAATATTAAATATTAAATATTAAATATTAAATATTAAATATTAATATTAATATTAAATATTAAATATTAAATATTAATATTAAATATTAAATATTAAATATTAAATATTAAATATTAAATATTAAATATTAAATATTAATATTAAATATTAAATATTAAATATTAAATATTAAATATTAAATATTAAATATTAAATATTAAATATTAAATATTAAATATTAAATATTAAATATTAAATATTAAATATTAAATATTAAATATTAAATATTAAATATTAAATATTAAATATTAAATATTAAATATTAAATATTAAATATTAAATATTAAATATTAAATATTAAATATTAATATTAATATTAAATATTAAATATTAAATATTAAATATTAAATATTAAATATTAAATATTAAATATTAAATATTAAATATTAAATATTAAATATTAAATATTAAATATTAAATATTAAATATTAAATATTAAATATTAAATATTAAATATTAAATATTAAATATTAAATATTAAATATTAAATATTAAATATTAAATATTAAATATTAAATATTAAATAGTTTATATTCAATATTTCCTGTACTGAGTGCGGCCCTGTTGGAGTACCCAAAAAAAAAACAGTCACGAAAGAAGGACACCATAAGCAATAATAGAATTTTATTTATTTTTTGTTTCCAATTTTGATCTCTGTCTGAGAAAAATACATAAAATGCAAGGGATAACTTTATCGAACGGAAATAATAAATTTATGATTCTTGCTGCCGCCAACACTGAAATAGAAGAATAAAATTATGTGTGGTTGCTTTATTG